>NIVC01003572.1:39378-90575 GCA_002269645.1 Macrostomum lignano
AAACTTTGACCATAGTATCATGCATCAGACTGCGGCTCTTTTGAACCTTAAGAAAATTTAACTTTCCGTCAATTCTTGAGCTGTAAGTAAAATATGGGTACTCTTGGTCCTGATAGACAGAGCAAGCAGGGGTCCTATAGAATCTCTTAGATGGACGATTCCATGACTGATTGAGGAAGCTGGGGTCCTATAGAATCTCTTAGATGGACGATTCCATGACTGATTGAGGAAGCTGGGGTCCTATAGAATCTTCTTAGATGGACGATTCCATGACTGATTGAGGAAGCTGGGGTCCTATAGACTCTCTTAGATGGACGATTCCATGACTGATTGAGGAAGCTGGGGTCCTATAGACTCTCTTAGATGGACGATTCCATGACTGATTGAGGAAGCTGGGGTCCTATAGACTCTCTTAGATGGACGATTCCATGACTGATTGAGGAAGCTGGGGTCCTATAGACCTCTTAGATGGACGATTCCATGACTGATTGAGGAAGCTGGGGTCCTATAGAATCTCTTAGATGGACGATTCCATGACTGATTGAGGAAGCTGGGTCCTATAGACTCTCTTAGATGCACGATTCCATGACTGATTGAGGAAGCTGGGTCCTATAGACTCTCTTAGATGGACGATTCCATGACTGATTGAGGAAGCTGGGGTCCTATAGACTCTCTTAGATGCAGCGATTCCATGACATGACTGATTGAGGAAGTCCCAGAGGTCCTATAGTCAATCTTAGACGGACGATTCCATGACATGACTGATTGAGGAAGCTGGGGTTCCACGATACGCTCAGAAGCAACAATGCTTCATGTAGGATGTAGTTACAAAAGTTCAAAAAAAGTAAGTTCAACGTTTTTCTTCAAAACAGCGGCGTCATAAAAAGACCTAGCGAACTACTTTGCGACCTGAAAATGCACCCAGCTCAGATGAACTCTGTCCAGAAAATCCGAGAAAATAGACTTGTTTTACAAGTTTACAACGCCATTAAAGCTAGGAATGGGCAGCTACTTAAAAATGTTTGCATAATAGGATGGAGTTTTATGACCTAAGCGCCGCACTGCCAGTCCATTAATTTTGTCGCAAAAATTTTGGTAATTTTTAAAACGAAACAGAATCTTAGATGATCTCTGTTTAAACAGGTAGGAACTGTCAGTCCTGATTTGAAAAGGACAGGCAATATGGCGCTGCAACTGCCGGCGTATGTTTGAAGGAAATGATTGAAAAAAAGACTTGAGGAAGAGAGGAGAAGTGAACTTTCAAGATGGAGCTAGGCTTCGCACGGAAATCAATGATCCCCAATATTGAAGGACTCTGCTGGGGATAGCGGACTCACTCGGACAGGTCCTCTTCTTTGAAGCAGACGCCGCCTTCCTCTGAGCAGAACTTGCAGTATTGATGGTCCCGTCCGCTGTTGTAGATCGGTTCTGCAATGAGCGATTTGGAGACTTGCAGGCAACCGAGTTACTCTGCTGGGCCATATGTAGGAACTGCCATCTGTCTGCATTAGGCGGAGAGAAATAACAAGTTTACAAGCCGGGGCCCGCATTGTTGCAGATAATGAAGCCAACGGCTGTGCATAATTCATCAATCGATTGTTAGGCGTGTGTTGGATCTAATTTCATTCTGCTCAAAATTTTTTCTTCTTCTAGCTTTGCTTCCGGCAATCTGTGAGAAAGACTGAAAAATACAGATTTGGAATTAGTATAGATTTCTGTTCAAATCGATGGTGAACAAAGCAGAAAAGTAAGTAGGACAGCGGCTTCCGTTGGTAAATACACAATTGCTTTAATTATTGTTGACAAATAATAACATGCAAAAAAACATTCTCAAAAAATTTCTTTGGGTCATAGTAAAATCATGTAGAGATCACACAGAAATCACTCACAGAGATCACACACAGAGATCACACAGAGATCACACATAGATATCACACAGAGATCACACAGAGATCACACATAGATATCACACAGAGATCACACAGAGATCACACACAGAGATCACACAGAGATCACACAGAGATCACACATAGATATCACACAGAGATCACACAGAGATCACACACAGAGATCACACAGAGATCACACAGAGATCAAACAGCGAGATAACACACAGAGATCACACACAGAAATCCCACACAGAGATCACACACAGATCACACAGAGATCACACACAGAGATCACACACAGAGATCACACACAAAGACCACACACAGAGATCACACACAGAGATCACAGACAGAGATCACACACAGAGATCACACACAGAGATCACACACCGAGATCACACAGAGATCACACAGAGATCACACAGAGAGATCACGCACAGAGATCACACACAGAGATCACACACAGAGATCACACACAGAGATCACACACAGAGATCACACACAGAGATCACACACAGAGATCACACACAGAGATCACACACCGAGATCACACACAGAGAACACACACAGAGATCACACACAGATATCACACAGAGATCACACAGAGATCACACATAGATATCACACAGAGATCACACAGAGATCACACATAGATATCACACAGAGATCACACAGAGATCACACACAGAGATCACACAGAGATCACACAGAGATCAAACAGCGAGATAACACACAGAGATCACACACAGAAATCCCACACAGAGATCACACTCAGATCACACAGAGATCACACACAGAGATCACACACAGAGATCACACACAAAGACCACACACAGAGATCACACACAGAGATCACAGACAGAGATCACACACAGAGATCACACACAGAGATCACACAGAGATCACACACAGAGATCACACACAGAGATCACACAGAGATCACACAGAGATCACACAGAGAGATCACGCACAGAGATCACACACAGAGATCACACACAGAGATCACACACAGAGATCACACAGAGAGATCACACACAGAGATCACACACAGAGATCACACACAGAGATCACAGACAGAGATCACACACAGAGATCACACACAGAGATCACACACAGAGATCACACACCGAGATCACACAGAGATCACACAGAGATCACACAGAGAGATCACGCACAGAGATCACACACAGAGATCACACACAGAGATCACACACAGAGATCACACACAGAGATCACACACAGAGATCACACACAGAGATCACACACAGAGATCACACACCGAGATCAAACACAGAGAACACACACAGAGATCACACACAGATATCACACAGAGATCACACAGAGATCACACATAGATATCACACAGAGATCACACAGAGATCACACATAGATATCACACAGAGATCACACAGAGATCACACACAGAGATCACACAGAGATCACACAGAGATCAAACAGCGAGATAACACACAGAGATCACACACAGAAATCCCACACAGAGATCACACTCAGATCACACAGAGATCACACACAGAGATCACACACAGAGATCACACACAAAGACCACACACAGAGATCACACACAGAGATCACACACAGAGATCACACACAGAGATCACACACAGAGATCACAGACAGAGATCACACACAGAGATCACACACAGAGATCACACACAGAGATCACACACCGAGATCACACACAGAGAACACACACAGAGATCACACACAGATATCACACAGAGATCACACAGAGATCACACATAGATATCACACAGAGATCACACAGAGATCACACACAGAGATCACACACAGAGATCACAGACAGAGATCACACACAGAGATCACACACAGAGATCACACACAGAGATCACACACCGAGATCACACACAGAGAACACACACAGAGATCACACACAGATATCACACAGAGATCACACAGAGATCACACATAGATATCACACAGAGATCACACAGAGATCACACATAGATATCACACAGAGATCACACAGAGATCACACACAGAGATCACACAGAGATCACACAGAGATCAAACAGCGAGATAACACACAGAGATCACACACAGAGATCACACACAGAGATCACACTCAGATCACACAGAGATCACACACAGAGATCACACACAGAGATCACACACAAAGACCACACACAGAGATCACACACAGAGATCACACACAGAGATCACACACAGAGATCACACACAGAGATCACACAGAGATCACACACAGAGATCACACACAGAGATCACACAGAGATCACACAGAGATCACACAGAGAGATCACGCACAGAGATCACACAGATCACAGAGATCACACACAAAGATCACACACAGAGATCACACACAGAGATCACACACAGAGATTACACACAGAGATCACACACAGAGATCACAGACAGAGATCACACACAGAGATCACACACAGAGATCACACACAGAGATCACACACCGAGATCACACAGAGATCACACAGAGATCACACAGAGAGATCACGCACAGAGATCACACACAGAGATCACACACAGAGATCACACACAGAGATCACACACAGAGATCACACACAGAGATCACACACAGAGATCACACACCGAGATCACACACCGAGATCACACACAGAGAACACACACAGAGATCACACACAGATATCACACAGAGATCACACAGAGATCACACATAGATATCACACAGAGATCACACAGAGATCACACATAGATATCACACAGAGATCACACAGAGATCACACACAGAGATCACACAGAGATCACACAGAGATCAAACAGCGAGATAACACACAGAGATCACACACAGAAATCCCACACAGAGATCACACTCAGATCACACAGAGATCACACACAGAGATCACACACAGAGATCACACACAAAGACCACACACAGAGATCACACACAGAGATCACACACAGAAATCCCACACAGAGATCACACTCAGATCACACAGAGATCACACACAGAGATCACACACAGAGATCACACACAAAGACCACGCAGAGAGATCACACACAGAGATCACACACAGAGATCACACACAGAGATCACACACAGAGATCACACACAGATATCACACAGAGATCACACAGAGATCACACATAGATATCACACAGAGATCACACAGAGATCACACACAGAGATCACACACAGAGATCACAGACAGAGATCACACACAGAGATCACACACAGAGATCACACACCATCACATAAGAACACACAGAGAGACACACACACAGAGATCACACACAGAGATCACACACAGAGATCACACACAGAGATCACACACAGAGATCACACACAGAGATCACACACAGAGATCACACACAGAGATCACACAGAGATCACACAGAGATCACACACAGAAATCCCACACAGAGATCACACACAGATCACACAGAGATCACACAGAGAGATCACGCACAGAGATCACACACAGAGATCACACACAGAGATCACACAGAGATCACACAGAGATCACACACAGAGATCACACACAGAGATTACACACAGAGATCACACACAGAGATCACACACAAAGACCACGCACAGAGATCACACACAGAGATCACACACAGAGATCACACACAGAGATCACACACAGAGATCACACACAGAGATCACACACAGAGATCACACACAGAGATCACACACAGAGATCACACACAGAGATCACACACAGAGATCACACACAGAGATCACACACAGAGATCACACACAGAGATCACACACAGAGATCACACACAGAGATCACACACAGAGATCACACACAGAGATCACACACAGAGATCACAGACAGAGATCACACACAGAGATCACACACAGAGATCACACACAGAGATCACACACCGAGATCACACAGAGATCACACAGAGAGATCACACAGAGATCACACAGAGATCACACAGAGATCACACAGAGATCACACAGAGATCACACACAGAGATCACAGACAGAGATCACACACAGAGAACACACACAGAGATCACACACAGAGATCACACACCGAGATCACACAGAGATCACACAGAGAGATCACACAGAGATCACACAGAGATCACACAGAGATCACACAGAGATCACACAGAGATCACACAGAGATCACACAGAGATCAAACAGCGAGATAACACACAGAGATCACGGAGAGTTGATAAAAATCCTGGAATCGCCGAGCCCCCTGGACAAGAACAACTGATCGACTCACTGCACTGGTGTCTGTGCGGTGCGTACACAAAATTGGCTTCGCAGACGCAGCGAGCCTCGTACAGAGTGCACACGCTGTTCTTAACCATCTCGCACTCGCGATCCCGACCGCATGGAATGTCCAGCAGCTCTTAAAGGTTGATAAGAAGGATAGATTAATACATCCTTCCGTACATCTGAATGCTGATCTGTGTTTACCTGATCCCCAGCTTTGGAAAATGCAACTTTATGCTCTATATGGTGTTTTTGGTTCATTATAACAAGATCAACGCATCTTAACAAAAATAATCGCAGGATTGGACACCCGGATTGGAGTTTATCGCTGAGCTGCTGCGGCCCCTCCACGTACTTACTGTCAAACCAATTCAAGCTGCCCACTAGTCAACCCGTTGCAGTTTGATCTCTGTCTTCGTCTATTTCGGGCCCAAAACTACGTGTTTTAGACAAATCTATCCAGTGCTTTAGTTTGAATTTGTAGCTAGCAAACTTCCATTAAGCTTTCCACGTTTTTCACTGGCACAAAACTATCGATTGCCGACATTGTAGGAGAATGGGTTTGCTTAAAATAGGCTCAATAATGCAACATGTAATAGCTATTAAAATTGAGTTTAGCTATATAGCCCGTCTTAGCGGCGCCAGTTGAAATCCTTTCGATGATTTAAACTTTTACTGAAGTAGAGAAGTGTTTTGAGCGAATCGTTTCGATAGTAGCAACTAATATCCTATTGTTTTATTTACCCCAGTAGATGCTTTTTGACATTGCCCCCTTAAAAGAAAAAAAATACTTTATTACGAATTACGAGCGCGTACAAAATTCTTAAACGAATTAAAAAATATACACGAAATGACCTTTTCTATAACAAATTAACAAGTTCCACAACGAATTAACGAATTCTACAACGAATTACCAAAGTCTACAACGAATTAACAATTCCACAACGAATTAACAAATTCCACAACGAATCAACAAATTCTACAACGAATAAACAAATTCTAAAACGAATTAACAAATTCTAGACCGAGTTAACAAATTCCAAACCGATACACACTATGTCTACATTGAATTTGCACCATTCTACACCAAAAACATGCAATATCACACGATGCAGCAAATAAATCGATCCTAAAAATCACTCACTAGTCTGGCAGACTTTCCCAGAGGCGTGCTGCACAATTGTCTGCGAGGCTGGACAATCGCAGGCTAGCTTGGACTCTTTCGTGGTGCACACTCCGCCACGCGGCACCGGGCACGGGCTGCCCGGGGTTGTGCAACCGCTGCCGTCCTCTACAAGAAAAAATCGGTGGCCAATTTTTACCAGAGCACCGGGTGCCTGACCGAATGGTAGCAAACTCTTGTCGATTGGTGAATTTCTGGTTTTAGCTTCTGTCAACTCGAATTTCGAGTCGGCAACAACGCGCGCCAGTTGTAGAAACAAAACTATGCAAATAACCATTGTTGGAGTGAATATTTCTTGGGATATGCTAGGCCTCGCGCTGCGGTTAAGACAGGATATGAGAAACCAACAGACGGCCCGGGCGGGGCTCGGTAAGGTTTTTTAAAAACAATTGGCCATTCCTGATGAGGGAATTGAGGTGGTCGGGCGGGATGCCTCGCCTTCCGTATAGTTGAATGGCGAAGGAAAGAAGAGAGACGGGGAGCAGATGGGGGGATTTTGCTCTCGTGACTTCACCTTGCGACTGATCCATCCATCCATCTACTTTCTCTCTACCTCTCCCCCCAACCCACACATACACAATTCTTACCTGGAAAAGCCCACCCTTAGCAAGCCTAGGGTTTAGGTCTCTTACCAAAAGCCTTTTTTCACCTGAATGGCTCAAGATGAAGGTCTGTCTAAGTCACCTCTTACTGGTTCACCTCCCTTGGGGGTCTCCTTTCCTCTCCTCTGTTCTGTTCTGGTTCTCTCGTCCAATTCTAAAATCTGCAACCGTTTCACACCTTCCTCTCCGCTCACTCACACCTTAGCAAACGGTTATGCAATTGTCGCACCTAATTATCATAATAGATATATAATAGCCTATATATAGTTAAATGTAATTACGGTGACTGTAAAAGCACAAAACTATAATTAGGCCAATTCACATAGATAAGATAAGATAAATCGTTCCCGTAAACTGGACATTTATCAATTTATCAATAACCCCTCAGCTCCCCTCAGCTCGCGGACGAATTAGTTGACAAAAAATTGGCCCGAACTAATTTATTTCAATATTCTCTGAACCATCTGTCACAATTTATTGGCTGGTAAAGATGCAGAGTTGAGTACAGTGGGTGAGTGAGGATACTTATTATTACAGCAGAGAACTCACTGACTATATGCCACACGCACAATTATGCAGCAGCTTCCCAGATGAAGCTTGCTACTTAAGTAGTACCAAATATATAGGTGAAGGTGTAGAGTTGGTTTCGCGAATTGACAAGATTGGCAGACTACTATATGCGAACTGGCTCACTAGACGGGGCTTCATGGGAGAGCGAGAAGAAAGGCTGCATGACTTGGGAGGCATCTTTATGAAGCACAATTTTCATAGTTACTAAGTTATAGAAGAAAATTTGTTAAAAAATAAATGACTTAGCACAAAAAGTCAAATTGAGATCATATTAAGAATTTGATAATATTTAGCTGGGAAGAGACATAAGAGAGGATAGAAGAGTGAGAAGAGACATGAGAGAGGAAAAAAGAGAGCTGAGAAGAGACAGGAGAGAGGAAAAAAGAGAGCTGAGAAGAGACAGGAGAGAGGAAAGAAGAGAGCTGAGAAGAGACATGAGAGACAAAAAGTCATAACTTGTTCTCTATTGTTTAGACGTGATCCCACACTGTATGCATGCATTTGAATGATCCCACACTGTATGCATGCATTTATATGATCCCACACAGTATGCATGCATTTGAATGATCCCACACTGTATGCATGCATTTGAATAATCCCACACTGTATGCATGCATTTGAATGATCCCACACTGTATGCATGCATTTGAATGATCCCACACTGTATGCATGCATTTGAATGATCCCACACTGTATGCATGCATTTGAATGATCCCACACTGTATGCATGCATTTGAATGATCCCACACTGTATGCATGCATTTGAATGATCCCACACTGTATGCATGCATTTGAATGATCCCACACTGTATGCATGCATTTGAATGATCCCACACTGTATGCATGCATTTGAATGATCCCACACTGTATGCATGCATTTGAATGATCCCACACTGTATGCATGCATTTGAATGATCCCACACTGTATCTATGAGAGTGATCCCACACTTTATCAATAAGAATGATCCCACATTGTGTCTATAAGACTGATCCCGCACTGTATCGATGAGACTGATCCCACAGTGTATGTATGAGAGTGATCCCACACTTTATACATTGTAGATAAGAATGATCCCACACTGTATCTATGAGAGTGATCCAACACTTTATCGATTTTGGGATTAAGCTTTGATCGCATCAGAGCGGCAGGCAATCAAAATTCTGAGCGGCAAGAATTTCAACAAGAAATTATTGTAACTGAATGACTCTATTGACATTGGCATTGAATAGAAATTCTTCTTTCGAGAGCATCTTGAGATTGCGAAATAAGCGGCTTCACAATTCTCAACCTTTCACAATTTGAAAATTTTCAAGCCTACTTAAGTATAGTGTGAAATGATTATCTTTAGAGCATAAGGAACTTCTTAGTGTCAACAACTAAAGTGCAAGTTCGTGATAAAAAATTTCTACTGAAAAATATTTTTTTGGACAAAAATTATAGCAAACTATTCTACGGGCACAAAGCATGAATATTCCTAAGTTAAATAAATCGAAATCCAAACAAAACTCTATAACTACTCATATTTCACATTTGTAGACAAACCAAAATCTAAAACTATATAAATAAAAATCCAAATAAGCGCAACTGTCAACACGATTCTCTGTACAATATGACAAAAATTCTGGCTTAGAGATCCAGAGAGGCAATGTTCAAAACAAATTGGTTGAAGTCTCGCTCACTAATCTTTTTATGCTATTACTTCAGCATGAATACGAACTTTTGAGTATCTGCGTTCTTCACGGGCATAGCCAGAAGTGGAGGGGGTCCGTGGCCCTTGGTGCTGGCGCCCCTTGGTGCTGATGCCCCTTGGTGCTGGCCTAAACTTCAAAGGACCCTAAATTTCATAGGACCTAAACTACATAGGACCTAGATTTCATAGGACCTAAACTTGATAGGACCTAAACTTGATAGGACCTAAACTTCATAGGACCTTAACTTGATAGGACCTAAACTTCATAGGACCTTACTTCATAGGACCTAAACTTCATAGGACCTAGATTTCATAAGATCTAAACTTGATAGGACTTAAACTTGATAGGACTTAGATTTCATAGGACCCAATTTTGATAGGACCTAAACTTGATAAGACCTAAACTTGATAGGACCTAAACTTCATAGGACCTTACTTCATAGGACCTAAACTTCATAGGACCTAAACTTCATAGGACCTAAACTTCATAAAGACATAAACTTCATAGGACCCAAACTTCATATAACTTCATCAAAATTGTCCATCGAGTGCCTGTTTCCAATCCAAGTTCTCCAGGGGTCCATGCACGGTTCATGAGGGCCGGGATTGGGGATAGCTATAATAGCCGCTGCAAATTCCTCCCTGAAGGCAAGATATTGTTATTAGAGAGAGAAGAAGAGCAGAAAATGCAGCATAGGGGTTGGGGGGGGGTAGCCTTAGCAGCGGTGTCATGAGCAAGTCCCTGCAAGCTCTCGGTGCATAAACATACAGTTGAGAGAGAAGAAGTTGGTGTAAGATATTCTCTTATATAAGCATGGCGCACCCTCGCTGCCTTATAATAATAGCTTCCGCCAAGACGCATTCATCTGGTGCTTGGAGCTGCTGCAAGTATAGGATAAGAACAATTTTCCAGTTAACGAAGTTCTCGATAATTATTGTACTAACAAGACCATGGCGTACAAATCATTCAATCTGGAGAGGAAATTACGTCAAAAAATCATTTTCGGTCAAGGATAAAAGCGATAATGGATTTTTTTAAAATTGTTTTAATTATTGATTTCATATGCTAATAAACTACTTAATTGAAGCAGTAGAAGTTAAGCGAATTTAAAAATAGCTTTAAATAGCTACGTATCGACCAGGGGTCGGCAAACTCCGGCCCACCAAGGCTCTCTATCAGGCCCTCGGGTCCTTGGAAACTTTACAATAGCAATCCGCCATGCTCATTGTTTGATATCCCTTCTCTCCTCTCTCCTGTCTCTTCTCAGCTCTCTTCTATCCTCTCTCATGTCCCTCTTCACAGGGCCTTCTTTCCTCTCTCATGTCTCTTCACAGCTCTCTTCTTTCCTCTCTCATGTTTCTTCTCAACTCTCTTCTCTCCTCTCTCATGTCCCTCTTCTCAGCTCTCTTATCTCCTCTCTCCTGTCTCTTCTCAGCTCTCTTCTCTCCTCTCTCCTGTCTCTTCTCAGCTCTCTTCTCTCCTCTCTCCTGTCTCTTCTCAGCTCTCTTATCTCCTCTCTCATGTTTCTTCTCAACTCTCTTCTCTCCTCTCTCATGTCTGTTCTCAGCTCTCTTCTCTCCTCTCTCATGTATGTTCTCAGCTCTCTTGTCTTCTCCCACATGTCTCTTCTCAGCTAAATATTCTCAACTTCTCAACTAAATATTTGAAAAAAATTCCAACAACTCACCAATGGCCAGTGCAACTGAGACAGTTGAGACAAACAGAAACTTGCAGATCCAACTAGCAGACAAGTGCATCATTAAAAGCAAAAACAAGTTACAAGGGCTCTTTCTGCACCTAATTAAGAGAATCTTCAGCGAGCAGGTATTCTTTAGGTAGAGTTATCGAAGTTTACAACCGTCTCTCTAGATCGTTAGCCATTCGGTTCGGGCTTCTTGTTAACTAAGGGCTTTATCTACAAGAAAGAGGGAGTGACGGAAAGGCGCCGCGATGAATGATTATTATGTCCAGTCCCCGTGTCAACGGATCTCGATAGACTGATAGACAGAAATAGACAGGACTCAGATGGATAGAAGCTCAGGGGAGGTTGGTGATGGGGGGCTGGCTTGGTCCAGCTCAGCTCCTCTTCTGTTGAAGTTTTTTTGGAGTCTTCCCCTCTCTTCCAATGCTACACCGCTGTGCCTGTCTGTGTGAGTGTGTGAGTGACTGACTGAGTGAGCGAGCGCGAGCGTATTTGGGTGAGCGCATTTTGGGGTCTCTGTGAGTTGCGCCACAGCTATCTTATTGGATTCCCTTTCTCGTTGCCAATGCCCAGGGGGTAGGAAGGAGTGGAGGGAGAGAGAGACGGAGAGACGGAGAAAAAACGCCGAGGGTCCAGCGGCAGACGCAAAGCAGCAAGTGCGGAGCAGAAACAGAAGCAGGAAGCGGGAAACAAACCCTCACTTCACCTCAGCCGGAGAACCCCAGAAACCCCCCCCCAAGGTTTTTTCAAACAGCCTTTCTCATGCCGACATTCCACCGACAAACAACAGGTTTTGGGAGGGGGTGGGGCAGCGTAATGGGGAGAGGCTCTGACTAATTTTCATATTGGATGTTTTGGCCAGTTGTTATTTGGTAATAAAATCAATCTATCAATTTGAGTTTAACCGCACCTGTATGGTATTAATAGCAATACTTTTGGCTTCTTCTTCTTCTCAGTGCAATCTCGCATCTAGCAAAACTGCAGATTCTGCTAGGTGACACATCTAGAGACACTTTGTGGTGTCTAGGGACTCATGTAGGCATACATCTAGGGACTTTTCTAGGAATTCTTCTAGGGACTCTTCTATAGGGACACATCTAAGGACACTTCGAGGAAAACATCTAAGGACACATCTAGGGACACATCTAGAGACTTTTTTAGGAAACCTTCTAAGGACTCTTTGGAGTCTCCTCTAAGGACTGTTCCAGGGACACATCGAGGGACTCTTTTAGAGACTTTTCCAAGTACATTTCTATCGACTCATCCAAGAAATTCTTCCAAGCTAGCTATAAGTTTTCGCTCGCTAATTTTTATAACTGCTGGCCGAAATTGGCAAAGTTACACGATGTTTCAAGATCACTGAGCCTTGCTCATGTACATGTACTTTACTAGAATGGACCCAACTGCAGACAGACAACTCAGCTCTAAATACTGATCACGGATGCGGCATTATATAAGACTGTAGAAGCTGATTCCAATGAGTTAATAGACAATATATATGATGGGCAGAACTTTACCTTCAATTGGATAAAATCGTAGGAATACGAAAATACGTTCCGGCGCAGTGACCAGCTATGTATGGTATCAGGCAGCCCAGTCCTGCATCGCCACAGCCATGCATGCAATTGCCACTGCTTTATGGTTAATTAATTATTTATTAGGGCCAGGCTTCCTCTCTGTCCATCCTCCCTCTCTCTCCCTCTCTCCCATTCATCCTCTATTCCTCTCTCTCCCTCTCCTCCCTGTCAAAGCGAAGCGTCAGTCGGCCAATCCAGATCCCGGATCTAAAAGTATTCCACGACGACGACTGCTGAGATCTGCTGAGCATAGTTACTGAATAGTTGTAGTCTATATAGCATGGTAGTTAGTTGACTAAAAACTACGACCTAAAATAGTGGAAACAATGAACTGAGAAACAATGACAAGCTTCAGCCAGGAAAGTAGCAGCACAAAAATTGAGCAATAAACAGCTCAAAGACAGATAAGAATGAGGAACTGAATGAAGAGAGATTCTGAGTGAGACGTAGGGATCAATAGACTCAGACGTAGCGCAAGTTTGCGTAGCGCAAAAAGCATAAATTTTAATTAATTTCTTTTTTTTCATACTCCATAGGCTATTCCCATTCATGGAATGATTTCAGATGGTACATTCTGGATGTGGTATTCCGGATGGAGTATTCTGGGTGAGGTATTTCGGGTGATCGGATAGTCTGATGGGATATTCCGGATCGGATATTCAGGATGGAGTATTCCGGATGGGATATTCAGGATGGGATATTCCGGATGGGATATTCCAGATGGGATATTCCAAATGGGATATTCCGGATCGGATATTCAGGATGGAGTATTCCGGATGGGATATTCAGGATGGGATATTCCGGATGGGATATTCAGGATGGGATATTCCAAATGGGATATTCCGGATGGGATATTCAGGATGGAGTATTCCGGATGGGATATTCAGGATAGAGTATTCCGGATGTGATATTCCAGGTGGGATATTCCGGATGGGGGTATTCCGGATCATGGGATGCACAAACTAAAAATAAATAACCCCAACTAAATCAATAACTCATAACTCGTACTTAGTTTTAAAATTATGGAAATTCACAATTCAAAGTTTTCCCAATGCCAAACAGTTCAATTTCTTTTCCAAATGCTATTTTTTAACGACTCTGGATTGGTTATTAAGTGGTCGCAGCTGCGATCGCAGCGGTCACGGTTTTCAATAGTTTTAAAATCTAGCAGTCAGTGTTTAAGGTCTGACTCGATCTGAATATGGCAGAACTATAGCCATAAAAAAAGTTAGCCGTTTAACCACTCCTAATCTGTGAGCTGAAGTTAACTAACACTTGGCAATAGTTTAAATAACCCATATATAAAATCTATATTATGGCTAAAATAAATTTTGACCCAACCAATATCGCAACTCTACAAGGGGTATGCAACAGAATTTTTCAATGCTTTTTTTCGTTGGGTCCTTGCAGAATTGATTGCAGTACGACAGATTGCCCTGTATTAGACGCACACATACACACGTACTCATGCACACGCATGTACACCGATATTCTCATACCTGACAGATATTTTCATACTTGACACTGTGTTTACCTGATCCCCAGCTTTGGAAAATGCAACTTTATGCTCTATATGGTGTTTTTGGTTCATTATAACAAGATCAACGCATCTTAACAAAAATAATCGCAGGATTGGACACCCGGATTGGAGTTTATCGCTGAGCTGCTGCGGCCCCTCCACGTACTTACTGTCAAACCAATTCAAGCTGCCCACTAGTCAACCCGTTGCAGTTTGATCTCTGTCTTCGTCTATTTCGGGCCCAAAACTACGTGTTTTAGACAAATCTATCCAGTGCTTTAGTTTGAATTTGTAGCTAGCAAACTTCCATTAAGCTTTCCACGTTTTTCACTGGCACAAAACTATCGATTGCCGACATTGTAGGAGAATGGGTTTGCTTAAAATAGGCTCAATAATGCAACATGTAATAGCTATTAAAATTGAGTTTAGCTATATAGCCCGTCTTAGCGGCGCCAGTTGAAATCCTTTCGATGATTTAAACTTTTACTGAAGTAGAGAAGTGTTTTGAGCGAATCGTTTCGATAGTAGCAACTAATATCCTATTGTTTTATTTACCCCAGTAGATGCTTTTTGACATTGCCCCTTAAAAGAAAAAAAATACTTTATTACGAATTACGAGCGCGTACAAAATTCTTAAACGAATTAAAAAATATACACGAAATGACCTTTTCTATAACAAATTAACAAGTTCCACAACGAATTAACGAATTCTACAACGAATTACCAAAGTCTACAACGAATTAACAATTCCACAACGAATTAACAAATTCCACAACGAATCAACAAATTCTACAACGAATAAACAAATTCTAAAACGAATTAACAAATTCTAGACCGAGTTAACAAATTCCAAACCGATACACACTATGTCTACATTGAATTTGCACCATTCTACACCAAAAACATGCAATATCACACGATGCAGCAAATAAATCGATCCTAAAAATCACTCACTAGTCTGGCAGACTTTCCCAGAGGCGTGCTGCACAATTGTCTGCGAGGCTGGACAATCGCAGGCTAGCTTGGACTCTTTCGTGGTGCACACTCCGCCACGCGGCACCGGGCACGGGCTGCCCGGGGTTGTGCAACCGCTGCCGTCCTCTACAAGAAAAAATCGGTGGCCAATTTTTACCAGAGCACCGGGTGCCTGACCGAATGGTAGCAAACTCTTGTCGATTGGTGAATTTCTGGTTTTAGCTTCTGTCAACTCGAATTTCGAGTCGGCAACAACGCGCGCCAGTTGTAGAAACAAAACTATGCAAATAACCATTGTTGGAGTGAATATTTCTTGGGATATGCTAGGCCTCGCGCTGCGGTTAAGACAGGATATGAGAAACCAACAGACGGCCCGGGCGGGGCTCGGTAAGGTTTTTTAAAAACAATTGGCCATTCCTGATGAGGGAATTGAGGTGGTCGGGCGGGATGCCTCGCCTTCCGTATAGTTGAATGGCGAAGGAAAGAAGAGAGACGGGGAGCAGATGGGGGATTTTGCTCTCGTGACTTCACCTTGCGACTGATCCATCCATCCATCTACTTTCTCTCTACCTCTCCCCCCAACCCACACATACACAATTCTTACCTGGAAAAGCCCACCCTTAGCAAGCCTAGGGTTTAGGTCTCTTACCAAAAGCCTTTTTTCACCTGAATGGCTCAAGATGAAGGTCTGTCTAAGTCACCTCTTACTGGTTCACCTCCCTTGGGGGTCTCCTTTCCTCTCCTCTGTTCTGTTCTGGTTCTCTCGTCCAATTCTAAAATCTGCAACCGTTTCACACCTTCCTCTCCGCTCACTCACACCTTAGCAAACGGTTATGCAATTGTCGCACCTAATTATCATAATAGATATATAATAGCCTATATATAGTTAAATGTAATTACGGTGACTGTAAAAGCACAAAACTATAATTAGGCCAATTCACATAGATAAGATAAGATAAATCGTTCCCGTAAACTGGACATTTATCAATTTATCAATAACCCCTCAGCTCCCCTCAGCTCGCGGACGAATTAGTTGACAAAAAATTGGCCCGAACTAATTTATTTCAATATTCTCTGAACCATCTGTCACAATTTATTGGCTGGTAAAGATGCAGAGTTGAGTACAGTGGGTGAGTGAGGATACTTATTATTACAGCAGAGAACTCACTGACTATATGCCACACGCACAATTATGCAGCAGCTTCCCAGATGAAGCTTGCTACTTAAGTAGTACCAAATATATAGGTGAAGGTGTATAGTTGGTTTCGCGTATTGACAAGATTGGCAGACTACTATATGCGAACTGGCTCACTAGACTGGGCTCAATGGGAGAGCGAGAAAAAAGGCAGCTATGACTTTGGAGGACAATCTTTATGAAGCACAATTTTCATAGTTACTAAATTATAGAAGAAAATTTGGTAAAAAACTAAAATGACTTAGAACAAAATGTCAAATTGAGATCATATTAAGAATTTGATAATATTTAGCTGGGAAGAGACATAAGAGAGGATAGAAGAGTGAGAAGAGACATGAGAGAGAAGAGAAGAGAGCTGAGAAGAGACATGTGAGAGGAAAGAAGAGAGCTGAGAAGAGACATGAGAGAGAAGAGAAGAGAGCTGAGAAGAGAAATGAGAGAGGAAAGAAGAGAGCTGAGAAGAGACATGAGAGAGGAAAGAAGAGAGCTGAGAAGAGACATGAGAGAGGAGTAAAGAGAGCTGAGAAGAGACATGAGAGAGAAGAGAAGAGAGCTGAGAAGAGAAATGAGAGAGGAAAGAAGAGAGCTGAGAAGAGACATTAGAGAGAAGAGAAGAGAGCTCAGAAGAGACATGAGAGAGGAAAGAAGAGAGCTGAGAAGAGACATGAGAGAGAAGAGAAGAGAGCTGAGAAGAGACATGAGAGAGGAAAGAAGAGAGCTGAGATGAGACATGAGAGAGGAAAGAAGAGAGCTGAGAAGAGACATGAGAGAGAAGAGAAGAGAGCTGAGAAGAGACATGAGAGAGAAGAGAAGAGAGCTGAGAAGAGATATGAGAGAAAAAAGTCATAACATGTTCTCTATTGTTTAAACGTGATCCCACAATGTATGCATGCGTTTGAATGTTCCCACACTGTATCTATGAGAGTGATCCCACACTTTATCAATAAGAATGATCCCACATTGTGTCTATAAGACTGATCCCACATTGTGTCTATAAGACTGATCCCACATTGTGTCTATAAGACTGATCCCACACTGTATCTATGAGACTGATCCCACACTGTATCTATGAGACTGATCCCACACTGTATCTATAAGACTGATCCCACACTGTATCTATAAGACTGATCCCACATTGTGTCTATAAGACTGATCCCACACTGTATCTATGAGACTGATCCCACACTACATTAATGAGACTGATCCCACACTGTGTCTATAAGACTGATCCCACATTGTGTCTATAAGACTGATCCCACACTACATTAATGAGACTGATCCCACACTATCGATTTTGGGATTAAGCTTTGATCGCATCAGAGCGGCAGGCAATCATAATTTTGAGCGGCAAGAATTTCAACAAGAAATTATTGTAACTGTACGACTCGACTCTATTGACATTGGCATTGAATAGAAATTCTTCGCTCGAGAGCATCTTGAGATTGCGAAATAAGCGGCTTCACAATTCTCAACCTTTCACAATTTGAAAATTGTCAAGCCTACTTAAGTATAGTGTGAAATGATTATCTTTAGAGCATAAGGAACTTCTTAGTGTCAAAAATTATAGTGCAAGTTCGTGATAAATATTTCCACTGAAAAATATTCTACGGACACAAAGCAAGAATATTCCTAGGTTAAATAAATCGAAATCCAAATACTCATATTTCACATTTGTAGACAAACCAAAATCTAAAACTATATAAATAAAAATCCAAATAAGTGCAACTGTCAACATGATTCTCCGTACAAGTATGACAAAAATTCTGGCTTAGAGATCCAGAGAGGCAATGTTCAAAACAAATTGGTTGAAGTCTCGCTCGCTAATCTCTTTATGCTATTACTTCAGCATGAATACGAACTTTTGAGTACGGCTCGTATCTACGTTCTTCATGGGCATAGCCAGAATTGGAGGGGGTCCATGGCCCTTGGTGCTGATGCCCCTTGGTGCTGGCCTAAACTTCAAAGGAACCTAAATTTCATAGGACCTAAACTACATAGGACCTAAACTTCATATGACCTAAACTTCATATGACCTAAACTTCATATGACCTAAACTTCATATGACCTAAACTTCATATGACCTAAACTTCATATGACCTAAACTTCGTATGACCTAAACTTCATATGACCTAAACTTCATATGACCTAAACTTCATATGACCTAAACTTCATATGACCTAAACTTCGTATGACCTAAACTTCATATGACCTAAACTTCATATGACCTAAACTTCATATGACCTAAACTTCATATGACCTAAACTTCGTATGACCTAAACTTCATATGACCTAAACTTCATAGGACATAAATTTCATAGGACCCAAACTTCAAAGGACATAAAATTTATAGAACCTAAACTTCATATAACTTCATCAACATTGTCCATCGAGTGCCTGTTTCCAATCCAAGTTCTCCAGGGGTCCATGCACGGTTCATGAGGGCCAAGATTGGGGATAGCTATAATAGCCGCTGCAAATTCCCCCCTCAAGGCAAGATATTGTTATTAGAGAGAGAAGAAGAGCAGAAAATGCAGCATAGGGGTTGGGGGTAGCCTTAGCAGCGGTGTTATAAGCAAGTTCCAAGCTCTCGGAGCATAAACATACAGCTGAGAGAGAAGTTGGTGTAAGATATTCTCTTATATAAGCATGGCGCAACCCTCACTGCCTTATAATAATAGCTTCCGCCAAGACGCATTCATCTGGTGCTTGGAGCTGCTGCAAGTATAGGATAAGAACAATTTTCCAGTTAACGAAGTTCTCGATAATTACTAATAAGACCATGGCGTACAAGTCATTCAATCTGGAGAGGAAATTACGTCAAAAAATCAATTTCGGTCAAGGATAAAAGCTATAATGGATTTTATAAACAAAATTGTTTTAATTTATTGATTTCATATGCTAATAGACTACTTAATTGAAGCAGTAGAAGTTAAGCAAATTTAAAAATAGCTTTAAATAGCTACGTATCGACCAGGGGTCGGCAAACTGCGGCCCGCAAAGACTCTCTATCAGGCCCTCGGGTCCTTCGAAACTTTACAATAGCAATCCGGCATGCTCATTGTTCGATATCCCTTCTCTCCTCTCTCATGTCCCTCTTCTCATCTCTCTTCTTTCCTCTCTCCTGTCTCTTCTCAGCTCTCTTCTATCATCTCTCATGTCTCTTCTCAGCTCTCTTATCTCCTCTCTCATGTCCCTCTTCTCATCTCTCTTCTTTCCTCTCTCCTGTCTCTTCTCAGCTCTCTTCTCTCCTCTCTCATGTCCCTCTTCTCAGCTCTCTTCTATCCATCATGTCTCTTCTCAGCTCTCTTCTCTCCTATCTCATATCTCTTCTCAGCTCTCTTCTATCCTCTCTCATGTCTCTTCTCAGCTCTCTTATCTCCTCTCTCATGTCCCTCTTCTCAGCTCTCTTCTATCCTCTCTCATGTCTCTTCTCAGCTCTCTTCTCTCCTATCTCATATCTCTTCTCAGCTCTCTTCTATCCTCTCTCATGTCTCTTCTCAGCTCTCTTCTCTCCTATCTCATATCTCTTCTCAGCTCTCTTCTCTTCTCTCTCATGTCTCTTATCAGCTCTCTTCTCTCCTATCTCATATCTCTTCTCAGCTCTCTTCTCTTCTCTCTCATGTCTCTTCTCAGCTCTCTTCTCTCCTATCTCATATCTCTTCTCAGCTCTCTTCTCTCCTCTGTCATGTCTATTCTCAGCTTTCTTATTTCCTCTCTGATGTATCTTCTCAGCTCCCTTCTATCTTCTCTCATGTCTCTTCTCAGCTCTCTTCTCTCCTCCCGTATGTCTCTTCTCAGCTCTCTTCTCTCCTCTCTCACGTCTTAGCTCTCTTCTCTCCTCCCTCATGTCTCTTCTCAGCTAAATATTCTCAACTTCTATACTAAATATTTAAAAATATTTCCAACAACTTACCAATGGCCAGTGCAACTGAGAGAGTTGAGACAAACAGAAACTTGCAGATCCAAGTAACAGACAAGTGCATCATTAAAAGCAAAAACAAGTTACACGGGCTCTTTCTGCACCTAATTAAAAGAATCTTCAGAGAGCAGGTATTCTTTAGGTAGAGTTATCGAAGTTTAGAACGGTCTCTCTAGATCGTTAGCCACTCGGTTCCGGCTTCTTGTTAACTAAGGGCTTTATCTACAAGAAAGAGGGAGTGACGGAAAAGGCGCCGCGATGAATGATTATTATGTCCAGTCCATGTGTCAACGGATCTCGATAGACTGATAGACAGAAAGACAGGACTCAGATGGATAGAAGCTCAGGGGAGGTTGGTGATGGGGGGCTGGCTTGGTCCAGCTCAGCTCCTCTTCTGTTGAAGTTTTTTGGAGTCTTCCCCTCTCTTCCAATGCTACACCGCTGTGCCTGTCTGTGTGAGTGACTGACTGAGTGAGCGAGCGCGAGCGTATTTGGGTGAGCGCATTTTGGGGTCTCTGTGAGTTGCGCCACAGCTATCTTATTGGATTCCCTTTCTCGTTGCCAATGCCCAGGGGGTGGGAAGGAGTGGAGGGAGAGAGAGACGGAGAGACGGAGAAAAAACGCCGAGGGTCCAGCGGCAGACGCAAAGCAGCAAGTGCGGAGCAGAAACAGAAGCAGGAAGCGGGAAACAAACCCTCACTTCACCTCAGCCGGAGAACCCCAGAAACTCCCCCCCCAAGGTTTTTTTCAAACAGCCTTTCTCATGCCGACATTCCACCGACAAACAACAGGTTTTGGGAGGGGGTGGGGCAGCGTAATGGGGAGAGGCTCTGACTAATTTTTATATTGGATGTTTTGGCCAGTTGTTAAAAAATAAATTTGGTAATAAAATCAATCTATCAATTTGAGTTTAACCGCACCTGTATGGTATTAATAGCAATACTTTTGGCTTCTTCTTCTTCTCAGTGCAATCTCGCATCTAGCAAAACTGCAGATTCTGCTAGGTGACACATCTAGGGACACTTCGGGGTGTCTAGGGACTCATGTAGGCATACATCTAGGGACTTTTCTAGGAACTCTTCTAGGGACTCTTCTATAGGGACACATCTAAGGACACTTCGAGGGAAACATCTAGGGACTTTTTTAGGAAATCTTCTAAGGACTTTTTGGAGTCTCCTCTAAGGACTGTTCCAGGGACACATCGAGGGACTCTTCTAGAGACTTTTCCAGGTACATTTCTATCGACTCATCCAAGAGATTCTTCCAAGCCAGTTATAAGTTTTCGCTCGCTAATTTTTATAACTGCTGGCCGAAATTGGCAAAGTTACACGATGTTTCAAGATCACTGAGCCTTGCTCATGTACATGTACTTTACTAGAATGGACCCAACTGCAGTCAGACAACTCAGCTCTAAATACTGATCACGGATGCGGCATTATATAAGACTGTAGAAGCTGATTCCAATGAGTTAATAGACAATATATATGATGGGAAGAACTTTACCTTCAATTGGATAAAATCGTAGGAATACGAAAATACGTACCGGCGCAGTGACCAGCTATTTATGGTATCAGGCAGCCCAGTCCTGCATCGCCACAGCCATGCATGCAATTGCCACTGCTTTATGGTTAATTAATTATTTATTAGGGCCAGGCTTCCTCTCTGTCCATCCTCCCTCTCTCTCCCTCTCTCCCATTCATCCTCTATTCCTCTCTCTCCCTCTCCTCCCTGTCAAAGCGAAGCGTCAGTCGGCCAATCCAGATCCCGGATCTAAAAGTATTCCACGACGACGACTGCTGAGATCTGCTGAGCATAGTTACTGAATAGTTGTAGTCTATATAGCATAGTAGTTAGTTGACTAAAAACTACGACCTAAAATAGTGGAAACAATGAATTGAGAAACAATGACAAGCTTCAGCCAGGAAAGTAGCAGCACAAAAATTGAGCAATAAACAGCTCAAAGACAGATAAGAATGAGGAACTGAATGAAGGGAGATTCTATAGGGATCAATAGACTCAGCCGTAGCGCAAGTTAAGCATAACTTTTAATTAATTTCTTTTTTTCATACTCCATAGGCTATTCCCATTCATGGGATATTCCGGATGGGATATTCCGGATGGGATATTCCGGATGGGATATTCCGGATGGGATATTCCGGATGGGATATTCCGGATGGGATTTCCGGATGGGATATTCCGGATGGGATATTCCGGATGGGATATTCCGGATGGGATATTCCAGGTGGGATATTCCAGATGGGGGTATTCCGGATCGTGGGATGCACAAACTAAAAATAAGTAACCCCAACTAAATCAATAACTGACACTCGTACTTAGTTTTAAACTAGCAATCTTCGCCCCCCGTTGGGGGACATCTGGATAGAATCTCTGTTCTCTACAAGTAACAAAAAGACAGCCAAATAAAGCCTTCACAAAAACAACACAAAAAACTGCTCAAATAAAGTGTAATGCAAAAAGAAATCATCCCAAGACAGCAAGCATCCCCCAGATTGCAAGCATCCCCCAAATAGCAAGCATCCCCCAGATAGCAAGCATCCCCCAGATAGCAAGCATCCCCCAGATAGCAAGCGTCCCCCAGATAGCAAGCATCCCCCAGATAGCAAGCATTCCCCAGATAGCAAGCATCCCCCAAATAGCAAGCATCCCCCAAATAGCAAGCATCCCCCAGATAGCAAGCATCCCCAGATAGCAAGCATCCCCCAGATAGCAAGCATCCCCAAATAGCAAGCATCCCCAGATAGCAAGCATCCCCCAAATAGCAAGCATCCCCCAGATAGGAAGCATCCCCCTCCCAGATAGCAAACATCCCCCAGATAGCAAGCATCCCCCAGATAGCAAGCATCCCCCAAATAGCAAGCATCCCCCAGATAGCAAGCATCCCCAAATAGCAAGCATCCCCCAGATAGGAAGCATCCCCCCTCCCAGATAGCAAGCATCCCCCAGATAGCAAGCATCCCCAAATAGTAAGCATCCACCAGACAATAAGTAGCTAGTGCAACAATTTCCTTAGCTCTATAGTGGCTCCTTAAAAATTGACATGACGCTTACTTTTACGTTTGAAATTGTTTCTTATGTTTGACATGGTGGCTCTTTAATGTTTGACATGGTGGTCCTTTTATGTTTGACATGGTGTCTCTTTAATGTTTGACATGGTGGTCCTTTTATGTTTGACATGGTGGCTCTTTAATTTTTGACATGGTGGCTCCTTTATGTTTGGCATGATGGCCCTTTAATGTTCTACATGGTAGCTTTTTTATTTTCGACATGGTGGCACTTTAATGTTTGGCATGATGGCTCTTTGATGTTGGACATGGTGGTCCTTTTATGTTTGACATGATGGCTCTTTAATGTTTGACCTGGTGGCACCTTAATGTCTGTAATGATGGCTCTTTAATGTTTGAAATGGTGGCTCTTTAATATTTGATATGGTGGCTCTTTAATGTTTGACATGGTGGCTCTTTAATGTTCGACATGGTGGCTCTTTAATGTTCGACATGGTGGCTTTTTAATGTTCGACATGGTGCCTCTTTAATATTTGACATGGTGGTCCTTTTATGTTTGACATGGTGGCTCTTTTATGTTTGACATGATGGCTCTTCAATGTTTGACATGGAGTCACATATATGTTGGACATGGTGGCTCTTTAATTTTCGACATGGTGGCTCTTTAATGTTTGACATTGTGGCTCTTAAATGTTCGACATGGTGGCTCTTTTATGTTCGACATGGTGCTTCTTTTATGTTCGACATGGTGGCTCTTTTATGCTTGACATGGTGGCTCTTTACTGCTTGACATGAAGTCACATATATGTTTGACATAGTGGCTCTTTAATGTTCGACATGGTGGCTCTTTTATGTTAGACATGGTGGCTTTTTAATGTTCGACATGGTGCCTCTTTAATATTTGACATGGTGGTCCTTTTATGTTTGACATGGTGGCTCTTTTATGTTTGACATGATGGCTCTTCAATGTTTGACATGGAGTCACATATATGTTGGACATGGTGGCTCTTTAATTTTCGACATGGTGGCTCTTTAATGTTTGACATTGTGGCTCTTAAATGTTTGACATGGTGGCTCTTTAATGTTCGACATGGTGGCTCTTTAATGTTCGACATGGTGGCTCTTTAATGGTCGACATGGTGGCTTTTTAATGTTCGACATGGTGCATCTTTAATGTTTGACATGGTGGTCCTTTTATGTTTGACATGGTGGCTCTTTAATTTTTGACATGGTGGCTCTTTTATGTTTGACATGATGGCTCTTTAATGTTCTACATGGTGGCTTTTTTTAGACATGGTGGCTCTTTAATGTTTGGCATGATGGCTCTTTGATGTTTGAGATGGAGTCACGAATATACTTGACATGGTGACTCGTTAATGTTAGACATGGTGGCTCTTCAATGTTTGACCTGGTGGCACCCTAATGTCTGTAATGATGGCTCTTTAATGTTCGACATGGTGGCTCTTTAATGTTCGACATGGTGGCTGTTTAATGTTGGACATGGTGGCTCTTTAATTTTCGACATGGTGGCTCTTTAATGTTTGACATTGTGGCTCTTTAATGTTCGACATGGTGGCTCTTTTATGTTCGACATAGTGCTTCTTTTATGTTCGACATGGTGGCTCTTTAATGTTCGACATGGTGGCTCTTTAATGTTCGACATGGTGGCTTTTTAATGTTCGACATGGTGCCTCTTTAATGTTTGACATGGTGGTCCTTCTATGTTTGACATGGTGGCTCTTTAATTTTTGACATGGTGGCTCTTTTATGTTTGACATGATGACTCTTTAATGTTCTACATGGTGGCTTTTTTTAGACATGGTGGCTCTTTAATGTTTGGCATGATGGCTCTTTGATGTTTGAGATGGAGTCACGAATATACTTGACATGGTGACTCGTTAATGTTAGACATGGTGGCTCTTTAATGTTTGACCTGGTGGCACCCTAATGTCTGTAATGATGGCTCTTTAATGTTTGAAATGGTGGCTCTTTAATATTTGACATGGTGGCTCTTTAATGTTCGACATGGTGGCTCTTTAATGTTCGACATGGTGGCTGTTTAATGTTAGACATGGTGGCTTTTTAATGTTCGACATGGTGCCTCCTTAATATTTGACATGGTGGTCCTTTTATGTTTGACATGGTGGCTCTTTAATGTTCGACATGGTGGCTGTTTAATGTTAGACATGGTGGCTTTTTAATGTTCGACATGGTGCCTCTTTAATATTTGACATGGTGGTCCTTTTATGTTTGACATGGTGGCTCTTTAATGTTCGACATGGTGGCTCTTTAATGTTTGACATGGTGGCTCTTTAATGTTAGACATGGTGGCTTTTTAATGTTCGACATGATGCCTCTTTGATATTTGACATGGTGTTCCTTTTATGTTTGACATGATGGCCCTTTAATGTTTGACATGAAGTCACATATATGTTGGACATGGTGGCTCTTTAATATTCGACATGGTGGCTCTTTAATGTTCGAAATGGTGGCTCTTTAATGTTCGACATGGTGGCTCTTTAATGTTAGACATGATGGCTCTTTAATGTTCGATATGGTGGCTCTTTAATGTTCAACATGGTGGCTCTATAATGTTAGACATGGTGACTCTTTAATGTTAGACCTTGTGGCTCTTTAATGTTTGACTTTGTGCTTTTTTGTGTTTAGCATTTTGTGTTTTTAAGGTTTTAGAATAAAAAAATCTTTTTGCACTACTAAGATTCGAACCCAGGTCGCTGCATTAGCAGTCCAGTCTGTTCGCATCTACGCTATCTCTTGTCAATTGGAGAACATGAATTGTGGCCCTTATAATTCAATTCTTACAGCAAGTCAATTAGAGTAGAAAGTTATGACATAATCAATTTCTCAGTCAGCCAGTATCAGTGTCAATTGAAGTTAGCAATATTGTTACGCAATTTCAATCAAGTTGTGTGTGCATTTCT
Source organism: Macrostomum lignano (assembly GCA_002269645.1). Lineage (NCBI taxonomy): Eukaryota > Metazoa > Platyhelminthes > Macrostomidae > Macrostomum > Macrostomum lignano. The sequence continues at coordinate 66,384 of NIVC01003572.1, forward strand.
TCGGCACTGTTTTCAACTTGTTGTGATGCAATCTTTATCAGAATTGAAATTCAGTCAGTCAGGTTTTTATCTAGCATTCTTACAATGCATTTCAAGTCGAAAAATTTGCTTGACCTTTGCAAAAAAGCATGTTTTTCGAATATTTAATCCCTTTAATATTGAGCAATTTCTTAGCCAAGATGCATGTACCGTCCCAGGAAAATTTCTGATCGAATGGTGCAAGTTTGAAGAAAATCGGTTAAGCCATTTTTTCTGAAATCTATCGCATACCTACCTACCTACCCACAGACAACTCATTTTTAGTATATAGGACTAGCTAAAGTTTTGCCCCCCTTCGGGGAGCAGAAATAATTAATATTCGTCTAATATAATATACCTTTTAGCAGGAGTACTTTAAGTGTTTTTCTTAAGCTTAAGCTTAAAATAGGAATTCTTGGAGATCGTTAATAACGCATTTTAGGTAAAACAAAACTATCAACTTTTTACAGTTTTTAGTTTAGAGCCCTGTATATGTCAACGTGTTTGATAAAAATTATTTTTATCATTTTTGATAAAAAATGGCCTTCGGGTGGCCAATAAGCAAGGGACGAATCCTTTTAAATGAAAAAAAATTCTTAGGGAGGGGGCTAGGAATCGAATTCTCATTTTAATTCCAGGCTTATGTACCAATAAAACATGTTTGTGCAGAATTTTATAACAGACATTGAAATTCAACCATACTTGCCTTCTTTCAGAGCTACTTCTACCAGTATGCTTCAGTACGCTACCAGTACCCTTGTAAGCCTTGACATGTCAGCAATCCCCCCCCCACAAGCCTTAACATATCAACTCCCCCCTTGACATCTCAGCAATGCTCCCACAAGCCTTGAAATCTTAAAAAATCTGTCTATTTTCTAACCCTAACCCTAACCCTAACCCTAACCCTAAAGCATTGAAATTTCAGTAATTCTCTCTAAGAGTCTATAGCACTACTACAGCATTATAGCGATTCCCTGCAAGCCTCGACATCGTAGGGATTCCCAAATGAATCTCTTAACTTTGACATGAAGCTTCTTTTTTTTTACATTACGCTTTTTCTATCAGCGATCCCTCCCGTGAGGAGCCAACAAATAATGTAATAACTTTTTTCCAATAAACTACATGTAGCTTCTGACATTAGCCTTGACATCTCATTTATTCCCCCGTGAGCCTTGACATCTCAGCTATAGATAGATAGATAGATTCCCCTCGTAAGCCTTGACATGTCAGCGATGCCCCCCATAAACCTTGAAATCTAAAAAATCCCCTGTTAACCTTGAAACGCGCTAAAATCTAACCCTCAACCCAAACCTGACGTAAACCTAACTTTCACCCAACCTAAAGCCTTGAAATCACAGCAATTCTTCTTCCCTAAGCCTTGGCATTTAAGTGATTCCTTCTTTAAGAATCACAGCACTATAACGATTCCCTCCAAGCTTTGACATCGTAGCAATTCCCAAATGAATCTTTTAACTTTGACATGACTTTTATTTTATGTATACATAGTGCTCCTTTTATTTTTACATGACTCTTCTTCTATCAGCGCCCCCCCCACCGTGGCAAGCCAACAAAGAATGCAATAAAAAACTTAAGTAAAGTACATGTACTTTGAAGTAGCTTCTGACTTTTGCTTTAACATCTCAGAAACCCCCCTGTAATCTCAGTTATTCTCTGTGAGCCTTGACGTCTCAGTAATTCTCCCCAGCACAGCACTGTACTATAGCTTCATTTAATTTTTATATGACATTTCTTTCATGTCTGACATGACGCTTCTTTTGATTTTTACGTTACGCTTCTTTTATTCTTCCATGATGCTTCTTAATTTTTTAAATGACACACTTTCATTAGTTTTTATATGAGGCTTCTATAATTTTTTCATGACGCTTCTATGCTTGTTTACATGACGCTTGTATGATTTTTACATGACGCTTCTATGATTGTTTACATGACGCTTGTATGATTGTTTACATGACGCTTCTATGATTTTTACATGACGCTTCTATGATTTTTTTACATGACGCTTCTATGATTGTTTACATGACGCTTGTATGATTGTTTACATGACGCTTGTATGATTTTAACATGACGCTTCTATGATTTTTACATGACGCTTCTATGATTTTTACATGACGCTTCTATGATTTTTACATGACGCTTCTATGATTGTTTACATGACGCTTCTATGATTGTATACATGACGCTTCTATGATTGTTTACATGACGCTTCTATGATTGTATACATGACGCTTCTATGATTGTTTACATGACGCTTTTATGATTGTTTACATGACGCTTCTATGATTTTTACATGACGCTTCTATGATTGTTTACATGACGCTTCTATGATTGTTTACATGACGCTTCTATGATTGTTTACATGACGCTTCTATGATTTTAACATGACGCTTCTATGATTTTTTTACATGACGCTTCTATGATTGTTTACATGACGCTTGTATGATTGTTTACATGACGCTTGTATGATTTTAACATGACGCTTCTATGATTGTTTACATTACGCTTCTATGATTGCTTGCATGACGCTTCTATGATTTTTTATGACGCTTTTATGATTTTAACATGACGCTTCTATGATTTTTTTACATGACGCTTCTATGATTGTTTACATGACGCTTGTATGATTGTTTACATGACGCTTTTATGATTTTAACATGACGCTTCTATGATTGTTTACATTACGCTTCTATGATTTTTACATGACGCTTCTATGATTTTTACATGACGCTTCTATGATTGTTTACATGACGCTTCTATGATTGTTTACATGACGCTTGTATGATTGTTTACATGACGCTTCCATAATTTTTTTTGTCTTGGCGTTAAAAGGCTTTAATTAAAAAAACTCTACTCTCTAAAAATTCGAACCATCGTCCCTGCATTTAGCAGTTTAGTCTGTTTACCTCTAGGCTAGCTCTCATGAATTTTAGTCATTACCCCTAAATAGAAAATATTCCCAAGACAGCAAGCATCCCCCCAGTAGCAAGCATCCCCTAATACTCCTAGCAAGCATCCACCCAGATAGCAAGCATCTGCAGATAGCAAGCATCTTGCAGATAGCAAGCATCTTGCAGATAGCAAGCATACCCCAAATAATGTAGAAGCATCCTTCCAGATAGCAAGCATCCTGCACATAGCAAGAATCCCTAAATAGCAAGCATCCCTGGATAGAAATAATCCTATACATGTAGCCAAGCTTATCAAGCGCAGTAATCCTTGGCTATCGAGTGCAGTAATCCTTGGTTTATTAATAGCAATAATCCATGGCTTATCGAGTGCAGTAATCCTTGGTTTATTAATAGCAATAATCCTTGGCTTATCGAGTGCAGTAATTCATGGTTTATTAATAGCAATAATCCTTGGCTTATCGAGTGCAGTAATCCTTGGTTTATTAATAGCAATAATCCATGCCTTATCGAGTGCAGTAATCCTTGGTTTATTAATAGCAATAATCCTTGGCTTATCGAGTGCAGTAATCCTTGGTTTGCCAAGTGCATAATCCTTGGTTTATTAATAGCAATAATCCTTGGTTTATCGAGTGCAGTAATCCTTGGTTTATTAATAGCAATAATCCTTGGCTTATCGAGTGCAGTAATCCTTGGTTTATTAATAGCAATAATCCATGGCTTATCGAGTGCAGTAATCCTTGGTTTGCCAAGAGCAATAGTCCTTGGCTTATCGAGTGCAGTAATCCTTGGTTTGCCAAGAGCAATAGTCCTTGGTTTATTGAGTGCAGTAATCCTTGGTTTATTAATAGCAATAGTCCTTGGTTTATTGAGTGCAGTAATCCTTGGTTTATTAATAGCAATAATCCTTGGCTTATCGAGTGCAGTAATCCTTGGTTTGCCAAGTGCATAATCCTTGGTTTATCGAGTGCAGTAATCCTTGGTTTATTAATAGCAATAATCCTTGGCTTATCGAGTGCAGTAATCCTTGGTTTATTAATAGCAATAATCCATGGCTTATCGAGTGCAGTAATCCTTGGTTTGCCAAGAGCAATAGTCCTTGGCTTATCGAGTGCAGTAATCCTTGGTTTGCCAAGAGCAATAGTCCTTGGTTTATTGAGTGCAGTAATCCTTGGTTTGCCAAGAGCAATAGTCCTTGGTTTATCGAGTGCAGTAATCCTTGGTTTATTAATAGCAATAATCCATGGCTTATCGAGTGCAGTAATCCTTGGTTTATTAATAGCAATAATCCATGGCTTATCGAGTGCAGTAATCCTTGGTTTGCCAAGAGCAATAGTCCTTGGCTTATCGAGTGCAGTAATCCTTGGTTTGCCAAGAGCAATAGTCCTTGGTTTATTGAGTGCAGTAATCCTTGGTTTGCCAAGAGCAATAGTCCTTGGTTTATTGAGTGCAGTAATCCTTGGTTTATTAATAGCAATAGTCCTTGGTTTATTGAGTGCAGTAATCCTTGGTTTATTAATAGCAATAATCCTTGGCTTATCGAGTGCAGTAATCCTTGGTTTGCCAAGTGCATAATCCTTGATTTATCGAGTGCAGTAATCCTTGGTTTATTAATAGCAATAATCCTTGGCTTATCGAGTGCAGTAATCCTTGGTTTATTAATAGCAATAATCCTTGGCTTATCGAGTGCAGTAATCCTTGGTTTATTAATAGCAATAATCCATGGCTTATCGAGTGCAGTAATCCTTGGTTTGCCAAGAGCAATAGTCCTTGGCTTATCGAGTGCAGTAATCCTTGGTTTGCCAAGAGCAATAGTCCTTGGTTTATTGAGTGCAGTAATCCTTGGTTTATTAATAGCAATAGTCCTTGGTTTATTGAGTGCAGTAATCCTTGGTTTATTAATAGCAATAATCCTTGGCTTATCGAGTGCAGTAATCCTTGGTTTGCCAAGTGCATAATCCTTGGTTTATCGAGTGCAGTAATCCTTGGTTTATTAATAGCAATAGTCCTTGGTTTATTGAGTGCAGTAATCCTTGGTTTATTAATAGCAATAATCCATGGCTTATCGAGTGCAGTAATCCTTGGTTTGCCAAGAGCAATAGTCCTTGGCTTATCGAGTGCAGTAATCCTTGGTTTGCCAAGAGCAATAGTCCTTGGTTTATTGAGTGCAGTAATCCTTGGTTTATTAATAGCAATAATCCTTGGCTTATCGAGTGCAGTAATCCTTGGTTTATTAATAGCAATAATCCTTGGCTTATCGAGTGCAGTAATCCTTGGTTTATTAATAGCAATAATCCATGCCTTATCGAGTGCAGTAATCCTTGGTTTGCCAAGAGCAATAGTCCTTTGTTTATTGAGTGCAGTAATCCTTGGTTTGCCAAGAGCAATAGTCCTTGGTTTATTGAGTGCAGTAATCCTTGGTTTATTAATAGCAATAGTCCTTGGTTTATTGAGTGCAGTAATCCTTGGTTTATTAATAGCAATAATCCTTGGCTTATCGAGTGCAGTAATCCTTGGTTTGCCAAGTGCATAATCCTTGGTTTATTAATAGCAATAATCCTTGGTTTATCGAGTGCAGTAATCCTTGGTTTATTAATAGCAATAATCCTTGGCTTATCGAGTGCAGTAATCCTTGGTTTATTAATAGCAATAATCCATGCCTTATCGAGTGCAGTAATCCTTGGTTTATTAATAGCAATAATCCTTGGCTTATCGAGTGCAGTAATCCTTGGTTTGCCAAGTGCATAATCCTTGGTTTATTAATAGCAATAATCCTTGGTTTATCGAGTGCAGTAATCCTTGGTTTATTAATAGCAATAATCCATGGCTTATCGAGTGCAGTAATCCTTGGTTTGCCAAGAGCAATAGTCCTTGGCTTATCGAGTGCAGTAATCCTTGGTTTGCCAAGAGCAATAGTCCTTGGTTTATTGAGTGCAGTAATCCTTGGTTTATTAATAGCAATAGTCCTTGGTTTATTGAGTGCAGTAATCCTTGGTTTATTAATAGCAATAATCCTTGGCTTATCGAGTGCAGTAATCCTTGGTTTGCCAAGTGCATAATCCTTGGTTTATCGAGTGCAGTAATCCTTGGTTTATTAATAGCAATAATCCTTGGCTTATCGAGTGCAGTAATCCTTGGTTTATTAATAGCAATAATCCATGGCTTATCGAGTGCAGTAATCCTTGGTTTGCCAAGAGCAATAGTCCTTGGTTTATTGAGTGCAGTAATCCTTGGTTTATTAATAGCAATAATCCTTGGTTTATCGAGTGCAGTAATCCTTGGTTTATTAATAGCAATAATCCTTGGCTTATCGAGTGCAGTAATCCTTGGTTTGCCAAGTGCATAATCCTTGGTTTATTAATAGCAATAATCCTTGGCTTATCGAGTGCAGTAATCCTTGGTTTATTAATAGCAATAATCCTTGGTTTATCGAGTGCAGTAATCCTTGGTTTATTAATAGCAATAATCCTTGCTTATCGAGTGCAGTAATCCTTGGTTTATTAATAGCAATAATCCATGCCTTATCGAGTGCAGTAATCCTTGGTTTATTAATAGCAATAATCCTTGGCTTATCGAGTGCAGTAATCCTTGGTTTATTAATAGCAATAATCCATGGCTTATGAGTGCAGTAATCCTTGGTTTATTAATAGCAATAATCCTTGGCTTATCGAGTGCAGTAATCCTTGGTTTATTAATAGCAATAATCCATGCCTTATCGAGTGCAGTAATCCTTGGTTTGCCAAGAGCAATAATCCTTGGCTTATCGAGTGCAGTATTCCTTGGTTTGCCAAGTGCATAATCCTTGGTTTATTAATAGCAATAATCCTTGGTTTATCGAGTGCAGTAATCCTTAGTTTATTAATAGCAATAATCCTTGGCTTATCGAGTGCAGTAATCCTTGATTTATTAATAGCAATAATCCATGGCTTATCGAGTGCAGTAATCCTTGGTTTGCCAAGAGCAATAGTCCTTGGCTTATCGAGTGCAGTAATCCTTGGTTTGCCAAGAGCAATAGTCCTTGGTTTATTGAGTGCAGTAATCCTTGGTTTATTAATAGCAATAATCCTTGGTTTATCGAGTGCAGTAATCCTTGGTTTATTAATAGCAATAATCCTTGGCTTATCGAGTGCAGTAATCCTTGGTTTATTAATAGCAATAATCCATGGCTTATGAGTGCAGTAATCCTTGGTTTATTAATAGCAATAATCCTTGGCTTATCGAGTGCAGTAATCCTTGGTTTATTAATAGCAATAATCCATGGCTTATCGAGTGCAGTAATCCTTGGTTTGCCAAGAGCAATAATCCTTGGCTTATCGAGTGCAGTAATCCTTGGTTTGCCAAGAGCAATAATCCTTGGCTTATCGAGTGCAGTATTCCTTGGTTTGCCAAGAGCAATAATCCTTGGCTTATCGAGTGCAGTATTCCTTGGTTTGCCAAGAGCAATAATCCTTAGCTTATCGAGTGCAGTAATCTAAGTGTTTTTATTTAGTCCTTTAAAATAAAAGCTTTTAATAAAAAATTTTACACTACTACTTTTAAACTACTTAGATTCGAACCCAGGTCGCTGCATTAGCAGTCTGGTCTGCTCAGCTCTAGGCTAGCTCTCATCGAAGTTATCAGTGAATTTGTACCACTTATATAATTCAACACTCACACCAAGTCAGGTAGAGTAAAAAGTCATAATCAAAGCAGTTATGACATAATCAATTTCTTAGGCAAGTCAGTACCAGTGTCTATGAAAGTTAACAATATGGTTACGTAATATAAATTCAGTACTGCACTATACTTTCACCCTCAAAGCTGTGACGCAATTCAATTGAGTGTCAAATTCAGCCAGTACACAGACGATAAATAAAGTGTATTGTGATGCAATCTATTTCAGAATCAGAATTCAACCAGTCAGTTTTTCTGCTAGCATTCTTACAGTGCGTTTCAAGTCGAAATAGCTGCTTGACCTTTGCAAAAAAACATGTTTTTCGAATATTTAATCCCTTTAACATTGAGCAATTTCTTAGCCAATATGCATGTACCGTCCCGGGAAAATTTCTGATCGAATGGTGCAAGTTTGAAGAAAATCGGTTGAGCCGTTCGGGAGAAAATCAATTACAAGCAAGCAACCAAGCATTTCATTTTTAGTATATTAGACTAGCAATCTACGCCCCCCGTTGGGGAGCCAAAGAAATGCTATACACGTTTTTTTAATAAGCTACATGTATCCTTGAAATCTTAAAAAATCTCCTGTCAAACCTTGTAAGCCTTGACATGTCAGTAATTCCCCCCCCCCAGCTTTAACATATCAACTTCCCCCTTGACATCTCAGCAATGCCGCCAATAAGCCTTGGAAATCTAAAAATATCTGTCAACCTTCCAACCCTAACCCTAACCCTAACCCTAACCCTAACCTAACCCTAAAGCATTGAAATTTCAGTAATTCTCTCTAAGAGTCATTATAGCACTACTACAGCATTATAGCGATAAGCTTCTTTTATTTTTTACATAACGCTTTTTTATCAGCGATCCCTCGCCTGAGGAGGCATCAAATAATGTAATAAAAAGTTTTCAATATACTACATGTAGCTTCTGACTTTAGCCTTGAAATCTCATTTATGCCCCCGTGAGCCTTGACATCTCAGCTATTCCCCCCCCGTAAGCCTTGACATGTCAGCGATGGCCCCCATAAACCTTGAAATCTAAAAAATCCACTGTTAACCTTGAAACCCGATAAAATATAACCCTCAACCCACACCTGACCTAAACCTAACTTTAACCCAACCTAAAGCCTTGAAATCTCAGCAATTCTTCTCCCCTAAGCCTTGACATTTTAGTGATTCCTTCTTTAAGAATCACAGCACTATAACGATTTCCACCAAGCTTTGACATCGTAGCAATTCCCAAATGAATCTTTTAACTTCGACATGACTTTTCTTTTATGTATACATAGTGCTACTTTTATTTTTTACATGTCTCTTCTTTTATCAGCACCCCCCCCCATGGCGAGCCAACAAAGAATGCAATAAAAAATTGAGTAAATTACATGAACTTTGAAGTAGCTTTTGACTTTTGCTTTGAGATCCCAGAAACAACCCCCCCCCCCTCGTAATCTCAGTTATTCTCTCAGAGCCTTTACTTCTCAGTTTCTCTTCCCAGCACAGCATTATAGCTGCATTTCATTTTTACATGACACCCTTCATGTCTGACATGACGCTTCTTTTGATTTTTACATTACACTTCTTTTATTCTTCCATGATGCTTCTTAATTTTTTAAATGACGCTTTCATTAGTTTTTAAATGAGGCTTCTTTGAATTTTTCATGACGCTTCTATGATTGTTTACATGACGCTTCTATGCTTTTTACATGACACTTCTATGCTTTTTACATGACGCTTCTATGATTATTTCATGACGCTTCTATGATTGTTTACATGACGCTTCTATGATTGTTTACATGATGCTTCTACGATTTCTGCAGGACGCTTCTATGATTTTTACATGATGCTTCTATGATTTTTTCATGACGCTCCTATGATTTTTTCATGACGCTTCTATGATTGTTTCATGACGCTTCCATGATTTTTTACATGACACTTCTATGATTTATACATGACGCTTCCATGATTTTTTCATGACGCTTCTGTGATTGTTTATATGACGCTTCTATGCTTTTTATATGACGCTTCTATGATTTTTTACATGACGCTTCTATGCTTTTTACATGACGCTTCCATGATTTTTTCATGACGCTTCTGTGATTGTTTATATGACGCTTCTATGCTTTTTATATGACGCTTCTATGATTTTTTAATGACGATTCTATGATTTTTACATGACGCTTCTATGCTTTTTACATGACGCTTCTATGATTATTTCATGACGCTTCTACGATATCTGCAGGACGCTTCTATGATTGTTTACATGACGCTTCTATGAATTTTACATGACGCTTCTATGATTTTTTCATGACGCTTCTATGATTTTTTACATGACGCTTCTATGATTTTTTCATGACGCTTCTATGATTTTTTCATGACGCTTCTATGATTTTTTACATGACGCTTCTATGATTTTTTCATGACGCTTCTATGATTTTTTACATGACGCTTCTATGATTGTTTACATGACGCTTCTATGATTTTTACATGACGCTTCTATGATTTTTTACATGACGCTTCCATGATTTTTTCATGACGCTTCTATGATTTTTTACATGACGCTTCTATGATTTTTTAGTTTTCTTGGTGTTAAAAAGCTTTAATTAAAAAAATTCCACTCTCTAAAAATTCGAACCATCGTCCCTGCATTTAGCAGTCAGTCTGTTTACCTCCTGGCTAGCTCTCATCGTTTTGATAATATGAATTTTAGCACTTATAATTATAAGTTTCAAAACTCTAAGCATAGAGTAAATCACACGAGGCAGTTATGACATAATCAATTTCTCAGTCAGTCAGTATCAGTTAACAATATGGTTACGCAATTTAAATCAAGTCTGGTGCTACGCTTCCACACTGCATTTTCAATTCAAGTCAGAGTTACAATTCAGTTATGATGCAATCTATTTCAGAATCAGAATTCAACCAGTCAGTTTTTTCTCTAGCATTCTTACAATGCATTTCAAGTCGAAAAGTTTGCTTGACCTTTGCAAAAAAACATGTTTTTCGAATATTTAATCCTTTTAACATGGAGCAATTTCTTAGCCAAGATGCATGTACCGTCACGGGAAAATTTCTGATCAAACAGTGCAAGTCTCATGAAAATCGGTTAAGCCATTTTTTCTCTAATCGATTACAAGCAAGCAACCAAGCATTTCATTTTTAGTATATAGGAAATTATGGAAATTCACAATTCAAAGTTTTCCCAATGCCAAACAGTTCAATTTCTTTTCTGAATGCAATTTTAACGACTCTGGGTTGGTTATTAAGTGGTCGCAGCTGCGATCGCAGCGGTCAGGGTTTTCAATAGTTTTAAAATGTAGCAGTCAGTGTTTAAGGTCTGACTCGATCTGAATATGGCAGAACTATAGCCATAAAAAAGCTAGCCGTTTAACCACTCCTAATCTGTGAGCTGAAGTTAGCTAACACTTGGCAATAGTTTGAATAACCCATATATAATAACCCATATATATGGCTAAAACAAATTTTGACCCACCAATATCGCAACTCTACAAGGGGTATGAACAGAATTTTTCAATGCTTTTTTTCGTTGGGTCCTTGCATAATTAATTGCAGTACGACAGATCGCCCTGTATCACACACACACACACACACACAAACGTGCACGAGGCACTTATTGGCCAAGTGTGCAAAAGCTTGCACATATTGGGACTGCTCCGACACACGAAAAATCACACACACACACGTCCCCACACAGGCAATTTTCAACCCACCAAATCGATTTTTATTGACAACATGCTTTTGGCTTACTGAAAACAGTTGGAAAGCATTTTTCGAGGTGCATTGAACTCACAACAGATTGTACATGTATACTTGTCTAAAACAGAATTAAAAAACCCTGGTGTCTTGCTGAATTCCACTTAAGGCAATAATATCAGCGCGTCAAATTTCACTAGATAATTTCAGCGATCATAGATTATAGAAGACAGGATGGTAAATGGCAAGGGACTTTAAGGTTATCGAAAACAAACGACATTGACACATATCAAAAAAATTTTACGATCTGAATAAACAAAATTTGCTACATTTAGTGCCACTGGGAAAAAACAATTCTGTAGCGAAACTCCACTGTTCATAAAAATGTACTTTATTGATTATGACACAATCACTAGAATTACTCAAAAGGTACATGTCAGCTATTCGGACCCACAGAATGCTACGTAAAAGGATGCGGAAATGAACCACACTATAGCAGAAGCCAGCACACACTATAGTATGGGGCTGTCCCAACAATTCCAGCATAGCCAGTGTGGATAGGGCTGTCCCAACAATTCCACCATAGCCAGTGTGGATAGGGCTGTCCCAACAATTCCACCATAGCCAGTGTGGATAGGGCTGTCCCAACAATTCCACCATAGCCAGTGTGGATGGGGCTGTCCCAACAATTCCAGCATAGCTTGAAAAAGAATATATACAAATACTATAAAAAGCAAATGCTAGAGCTCTACCGCGGTCATTGCACCGGATTTTATTAGAAAAAGACTGCAAAAAAAAATGCGTCCTCTGAATAATATTCCAGTGAAGCGCACAACATTTGATCGGCTTCTCGATTCAGAAACTTAAAAAATAACCAGCTCTGCCAGAAAACTCATCAATTAACTGACTGCCGGCACGGATAGCGGCTGCTGCTGCTGCTGCTGCTGCTGAGGCTTGTGAGCAGCAAGTGAACCAAATGACGGATGCAGCGGCGAGATCAGAATGCTCGCTGCTGATCGTTAAAGCGCATTCTTGTCTCTTAGGCATGTCGCTGGCGTTGCTGACTTCAGAAGCTGCGAGGAAAAGAAATCAATTAAGATAGGCTTGCTTTAGTAATCATTAATACGCTATAAAGGAACCCTTTAATAGAACGTGTTCAACTAATGCTGGGTCTGTTTTGAAAAGTCAGAACTCAGAAGTAGTCGCGATTAGAATCAGTATTGTCCCAGTAAGTGCGACCCAACAAATGCTGTTCAAAAATAGGCCTGGCTGCAATGTCCCAATAAATGCCCAACAAATTACTAGCCTTGAGCTAGGCTGGGCTGTGTTTACTATTCATTGCGTTTGTAGCTTGTGTCCCAACAATGCCACTGAGATTGTTGCATTGCTTTTGAATTGTGCTCTACCAGGTAACACAAGTACTCTGGTGTACAATACTTCTACAGCAGATAATACTCACCCAAAACAGATCGTCTCTTTCTCTTTAATCCTGTGCCAGACGGGTTTTCTTCAGATCCACCAGAAAATTCACAAATAGACTGACTGCCTGCACGGATAGCGGCTGCTGCTGCTGCTGCTGCTGCTGCGGCTTGTGAGCAGCAAGTGAACCAAATGACGGATGCAGCGGCGAGATCAGAATGCTCGCTGCTGATCGTTAAAGCGCATTCTTGTCTCTTAGGCATGTCGCTGGCGTTGCTGACTTCAGAAGCTGCGAGGAAAAGAAATCAATTAAGATAGGCTTGCTTTAGTAATCATTAATACGCTATAAAGGAACCCTTTAATAGAACGTGTTCAACTAATGCTGGGTCTGTTTTGAAAAGTCAGAACTCAGAAGTAGTCGCGATTAGAATCAGTATTGTCCCAATAAGTGCGACCCAACAAATGCTGTTCAAAAAATAGGCCTGGCTGCAATGTCCCAATAAATGCCCAACAAATTACTAGCCTTGAGCTAGGCTGGGCTGTGTTTACTATTCATTGCGTTTGTAGCTTGTGTCCCAACAATGCCACTGAGATTGTTGCATTGCTTTTGAATTGTGCTCTACCAGGTAACACAAGTACTCTGGTGTACAATACTTCTACAGCAGATAATACTCACCCAAAACAGATCGTCTCTTTCTCTTTAATCCTGTGCCAGACGGGTTTTCTTCAGATCCACCAGAAAATTCACAAATAGACTGACTGCCTGCACGGATAGCGGCTGCTGCTGCTGCTGCTGCTGCTGCGGCTTGTGAGCAGCAAGTGAACCAAATGACGGATGCAGCGGCGAGATCAGAATGCTCGCTGCTGATCGTTAAAGCGCATTCTTGTCTCTTAGGCATGTCGCTGGCGTTGCTGACTTCAGAAGCTGCGAGGAAAAGAAATCAATTAAGATAGGCTTGCTTTAGTAATCATTAATAGGCTATAAAGGAACCCTTTAATAGAACGTGTTCAACTAATGCTGGGTCTGTTTTGAAAAGTCAGAACTCAGAAGTAGTCGCGATTAGAATCAGTATTGTCCCAATAAGTGCGACCCAACAAATGCTGTTCAAAAATAGGCCTGGCTGCAATGTCCCAATAAATGCCCAACAAATTACTAGCCTTGAGCTAGGCTGGGCTGTGTTTACTATTCATTGCGTTTGTAGCTTGTGTCCCAACAATGCCACTGAGATTGTTGCATTGCTTTTGAATTGTGCTCTACCAGGTAACACAAGTACTCTGGTGTACAATACTTCTACAGCAGATAATACTCACCCAAAACAGATCGTCTCTTTCTCTTTAATCCTGTGCCAGACGGGTTTTCTTCAGATCCACCAGAAAATTCACAATAGACTGACTGCCTGCACGGATAGCGGCTGCTGCTGCTGCTGCTGCTGCTGCGGCTTGTGAGCAGCAAGTGAACCAAATGACGGATGCAGCGGCGAGATCAGAATGCTCGCTGCTGATCGTTAAAGCGCATTCTTGTCTCTTAGGCATGTCGCTGGCGTTGCTGACTTCAGAAGCTGCGAGGAAAAGAAATCAATTAAGATAGGCTTGCTTTAGTAATCATTAATAGGCTATAAAGGAACCCTTTAATAGAACGTGTTCAACTAATGCTGGGTCTGTTTTGAAAAGTCAGAACTCAGAAGTAGTCGCGATTAGAATCAGTATTGTCCCAATAAGTGCGACCCAACAAATGCTGTTCAAAAATAGGCCTGGCTGCAATGTCCCAATAAATGCCCAACAAATTACTAGCCTTGAGCTAGGCTGGGCTGTGTTTACTATTCATTGCGTTTGTAGCTTGTGTCCCAACAATGCCACTGAGATTGTTGCATTGCTTTTGAATTGTGCTCTACCAGGTAACACAAGTACTCTGGTGTACAATACTTCTACAGCAGATAATACTCACCCAAAACAGATCGTCTCTTTCTCTTTAATCCTGTGCCAGACGGGTTTTCTTCAGATCCACCAGAAAATTCACAAATAGACTGACTGCCTGCACGGATAGCGGCTGCTGCTGCTGCTGCTGCTGCTGCGGCTTGTGAGCAGCAAGTGAACCAAATGACGGATGCAGCGGCGAGATCAGAATGCTCGCTGCTGATCGTTAAAGCGCATTCTTGTCTCTTAGGCATGTCGCTGGCGTTGCTGACTTCAGAAGCTGCGAGGAAAAGAAATCAATTAAGATAGGCTTGCTTTAGTAATCATTAATAGGCTATAAAGGAACCCTTTAATAGAACGTGTTCAACTAATGCTGGGTCTGTTTTGAAAAGTCAGAACTCAGAAGTAGTCGCGATTAGAATCAGTATTGTCCCAATAAGTGCGACCCAACAAATGCTGTTCAAAAAATAGGCCTGGCTGCAATGTCCCAATAAATGCCCAACAAATTACTAGCCTTGAGCTAGGCTGGGCTGTGTTTACTATTCATTGCGTTTGTAGCTTGTGTCCCAACAATGCCACTGAGATTGTTGCATTGCTTTTGAATTGTGCTCTACCAGGTAACACAAGTACTCTGGTGTACAATACTTCTACAGCAGATAATACTCACCCAAAACAGATCGTCTCTTTCTCTTTAATCCTGTGCCAGACGGGTTTTCTTCAGATCCACCAGAAAATTCACAAATAGACTGACTGCCTGCACGGATAGCGGCTGCTGCTGCTGCTGCTGCTGCTGCGGCTTGTGAGCAGCAAGTGAACCAAATGACGGATGCAGCGGCGAGATCAGAATGCTCGCTGCTGATCGTTAAAGCGCATTCTTGTCTCTTAGGCATGTCGCTGGCGTTGCTGACTTCAGAAGCTGCGAGGAAAAGAAATCAATTAAGATAGGCTTGCTTTAGTAATCATTAATAGGCTATAAAGGAACCCTTTAATAGAACGTGTTCAACTAATGCTGGGTCTGTTTTGAAAAGTCAGAACTCAGAAGTAGTCGCGATTAGAATCAGTATTGTCCCAATAAGTGCGACCCAACAAATGCTGTTCAAAAATAGGCCTGGCTGCAATGTCCCAATAAATGCCCAACAAATTACTAGCCTTGAGCTAGGCTGGGCTGTGTTTACTATTCATTGCGTTTGTAGCTTGTGTCCCAACAATGCCACTGAGATTGTTGCATTGCTTTTGAATTGTGCTCTACCAGGTAACACAAGTACTCTGGTGTACAATACTTCTACAGCAGATAATACTCACCCAAAACAGATCGTCTCTTTCTCTTTAATCCTGTGCCAGACGGGTTTTCTTCAGATCCACCAGAAAATTCACAAATAGACTGACTGCCTGCACGGATAGCGGCTGCTGCTGCTGCTGCTGCTGCTGCGGCTTGTGAGCAGCAAGTGAACCAAATGACGGATGCAGCGGCGAGATCAGAATGCTCGCTGCTGATCGTTAAAGCGCATTCTTGTCTCTTAGGCATGTCGCTGGCGTTGCTGACTTCAGAAGCTGCGAGGAAAAGAAATCAATTAAGATAGGCTTGCTTTAGTAATCATTAATAGGCTATAAAGGAACCCTTTAATAGAACGTGTTCAACTAATGCTGGGTCTGTTTTGAAAAGTCAGAACTCAGAAGTAGTCGCGATTAGAATCAGTATTGTCCCAATAAGTGCGACCCAACAAATGCTGTTCAAAAATAGGCCTGGCTGCAATGTCCCAATAAATGCCCAACAAATTACTAGCCTTGAGCTAGGCTGGGCTGTGTTTACTATTCATTGCGTTTGTAGCTTGTGTCCCAACAATGCCACTGAGATTGTTGCATTGCTTTTGAATTGTGCTCTACCAGTAACACAAGTACTCTGGTGTACAATACTTCTACAGCAGATAATACTCACCCAAAACAGATCGTCTCTTTCTCTTTAATCCTGTGCCAGACGGGTTTTCTTCAGATCCACCAGAAAATTCACAAATAGACTGACTGCCTGCACGGATAGCGGCTGCTGCTGCTGCTGCTGCTGCTGCGGCTTGTGAGCAGCAAGTGAACCAAATGACGGATGCAGCGGCGAGATCAGAATGCTCGCTGCTGATCGTTAAAGCGCATTCTTGTCTCTTAGGCATGTCGCTGGCGTTGCTGACTTCAGAAGCTGCGAGGAAAAGAAATCAATTAAGATAGGCTTGCTTTAGTAATCATTAATAGGCTATAAAGGAACCCTTTAATAGAACGTGTTCAACTAATGCTGGGTCTGTTTTGAAAAGTCAGAACTCAGAAGTAGTCGCGATTAGAATCAGTATTGTCCCAATAAGTGCGACCCAACAAATGCTGTTCAAAAAATAGGCCTGGCTGCAATGTCCCAATAAATGCCCAACAAATTACTAGCCTTGAGCTAGGCTGGGCTGTGTTTACTATTCATTGCGTTTGTAGCTTGTGTCCCAACAATGCCACTGAGATTGTTGCATTGCTTTTGAATTGTGCTCTACCAGGTAACACAAGTACTCTGGTGTACAATACTTCTACAGCAGATAATACTCACCCAAAACAGATCGTCTCTTTCTCTTTAATCCTGTGCCGACGGGTTTTCTTCAGATCCACCAGAAAATTCACAAATAGACTGACTGCCTGCACGGATAGCGGCTGCTGCTGCTGCTGCTGCTGCTGCGGCTTGTGAGCAGCAAGTGAACCAAATGACGGATGCAGCGGCGAGATCAGAATGCTCGCTGCTGATCGTTAAAGCGCATTCTTGTCTCTTAGGCATGTCGCTGGCGTTGCTGACTTCAGAAGCTGCGAGGAAAAGAAATCAATTAAGATAGGCTTGCTTTAGTAATCATTAATAGGCTATAAAGGAACCCTTTAATAGAACGTGTTCAACTAATGCTGGGTCTGTTTTGAAAAGTCAGAACTCAGAAGTAGTCGCGATTAGAATCAGTATTGTCCCAATAAGTGCGACCCAACAAATGCTGTTCAAAAAATAGGCCTGGCTGCAATGTCCCAATAAATGCCCAACAAATTACTAGCCTTGAGCTAGGCTGGGCTGTGTTTACTATTCATTGCGTTTGTAGCTTGTGTCCCAACAATGCCACTGAGATTGTTGCATTGCTTTTGAATTGTGCTCTACCAGGTAACACAAGTACTCTGGTGTACAATACTTCTACAGCAGATAATACTCACCCAAAACAGATCGTCTCTTTCTCTTTAATCCTGTGCCAGACGGGTTTTCTTCAGATCCACCAGAAAATTCACAAATAGACTGACTGCCTGCACGGATAGCGGCTGCTGCTGCTGCTGCTGCTGCTGCGGCTTGTGAGCAGCAAGTGAACCAAATGACGGATGCAGCGGCGAGATCAGAATGCTCGCTGCTGATCGTTAAAGCGCATTCTTGTCTCTTAGGCATGTCGCTGGCGTTGCTGACTTCAGAAGCTGCGAGGAAAAGAAATCAATTAAGATAGGCTTGCTTTAGTAATCATTAATAGGCTATAAAGGAACCCTTTAATAGAACGTGTTCAACTAATGCTGGGTCTGTTTTGAAAAGTCAGAACTCAGAAGTAGTCGCGATTAGAATCAGTATTGTCCCAATAAGTGCGACCCAACAAATGCTGTTCAAAAAATAGGCCTGGCTGCAATGTCCCAATAAATGCCCAACAAATTACTAGCCTTGAGCTAGGCTGGGCTGTGTTTACTATTCATTGCGTTTGTAGCTTGTGTCCCAACAATGCCACTGAGATTGTTGCATTGCTTTTGAATTGTGCTCTACCAGGTAACACAAGTACTCTGGTGTACAATACTTCTACAGCAGATAATACTCACCCAAAACAGATCGTCTCTTTCTCTTTAATCCTGTGCCGACGGGTTTTCTTCAGATCCACCAGAAAATTCACAAATAGACTGACTGCCTGCACGGATAGCGGCTGCTGCTGCTGCTGCTGCTGCTGCGGCTTGTGAGCAGCAAGTGAACCAAATGACGGATGCAGCGGCGAGATCAGAATGCTCGCTGCTGATCGTTAAAGCGCATTCTTGTCTCTTAGGCATGTCGCTGGCGTTGCTGACTTCAGAAGCTGCGAGGAAAAGAAATCAATTAAGATAGGCTTGCTTTAGTAATCATTAATAGGCTATAAAGGAACCCTTTAATAGAACGTGTTCAACTAATGCTGGGTCTGTTTTGAAAAGTCAGAACTCAGAAGTAGTCGCGATTAGAATCAGTATTGTCCCAATAAGTGCGACCCAACAAATGCTGTTCAAAAATAGGCCTGGCTGCAATGTCCCAATAAATGCCCAACAAATTACTAGCCTTGAGCTAGGCTGGGCTGTGTTTACTATTCATTGCGTTTGTAGCTTGTGTCCCAACAATGCCACTGAGATTGTTGCATTGCTTTTGAATTGTGCTCTACCAGGTAACACAAGTACTCTGGTGTACAATACTTCTACAGCAGATAATACTCACCCAAAACAGATCGTCTCTTTCTCTTTAATCCTGTGCCGACGGGTTTTCTTCAGATCCACCAGAAAATTCACAAATAGACTGACTGCCTGCACGGATAGCGGCTGCTGCTGCTGCTGCTGCTGCTGCGGCTTGTGAGCAGCAAGTGAACCAAATGACGGATGCAGCGGCGAGATCAGAATGCTCGCTGCTGATCGTTAAAGCGCATTCTTGTCTCTTAGGCATGTCGCTGGCGTTGCTGACTTCAGAAGCTGCGAGGAAAAGAAATCAATTAAGATAGGCTTGCTTTAGTAATCATTAATAGGCTATAAAGGAACCCTTTAATAGAACGTGTTCAACTAATGCTGGGTCTGTTTTGAAAAGTCAGAACTCAGAAGTAGTCGCGATTAGAATCAGTATTGTCCCAATAAGTGCGACCCAACAAATGCTGTTCAAAAAATAGGCCTGGCTGCAATGTCCCAATAAATGCCCAACAAATTACTAGCCTTGAGCTAGGCTGGGCTGTGTTTACTATTCATTGCGTTTGTAGCTTGTGTCCCAACAATGCCACTGAGATTGTTGCATTGCTTTTGAATTGTGCTCTACCAGGTAACACAAGTACTCTGGTGTACAATACTTCTACAGCAGATAATACTCACCCAAAACAGATCGTCTCTTTCTCTTTAATCCTGTGCCGACGGGTTTTCTTCAGATCCACCAGAAAATTCACAAATAGACTGACTGCCTGCACGGATAGCGGCTGCTGCTGCTGCTGCTGCTGCTGCGGCTTGTGAGCAGCAAGTGAACCAAATGACGGATGCAGCGGCGAGATCAGAATGCTCGCTGCTGATCGTTAAAGCGCATTCTTGTCTCTTAGGCATGTCGCTGGCGTTGCTGACTTCAGAAGCTGCGAGGAAAAGAAATCAATTAAGATAGGCTTGCTTTAGTAATCATTAATAGCTATAAAGGAACCCTTTAATAGAACGTGTTCAACTAATGCTGGGTCTGTTTTGAAAAGTCAGAACTCAGAAGTAGTCGCGATTAGAATCAGTATTGTCCCAATAAGTGCGACCCAACAAATGCTGTTCAAAAAATAGGCCTGGCTGCAATGTCCCAATAAATGCCCAACAAATTACTAGCCTTGAGCTAGGCTGGGCTGTGTTTACTATTCATTGCGTTTGTAGCTTGTGTCCCAACAATGCCACTGAGATTGTTGCATTGCTTTTGAATTGTGCTCTACCAGGTAACACAAGTACTCTGGTGTACAATACTTCTACAGCAGATAATACTCACCCAAAACAGATCGTCTCTTTCTCTTTAATCCTGTGCCAGACGGGTTTTCTTCAGATCCACCAGAAAATTCACAAATAGACTGACTGCCTGCACGGATAGCGGCTGCTGCTGCTGCTGCTGCTGCTGCGGCTTGTGAGCAGCAAGTGAACCAAATGACGGATGCAGCGGCGAGATCAGAATGCTCGCTGCTGATCGTTAAAGCGCATTCTTGTCTCTTAGGCATGTCGCTGGCGTTGCTGACTTCAGAAGCTGCGAGGAAAAGAAATCAATTAAGATAGGCTTGCTTTAGTAATCATTAATAGGCTATAAAGGAACCCTTTAATAGAACGTGTTCAACTAATGCTGGGTCTGTTTTGAAAAGTCAGAACTCAGAAGTAGTCGCGATTAGAATCAGTATTGTCCCAATAAGTGCGACCCAACAAATGCTGTTCAAAAATAGGCCTGGCTGCAATGTCCCAATAAATGCCCAACAAATTACTAGCCTTGAGCTAGGCTGGGCTGTGTTTACTATTCATTGCGTTTGTAGCTTGTGTCCCAACAATGCCACTGAGATTGTTGCATTGCTTTTGAATTGTGCTCTACCAGGTAACACAAGTACTCTGGTGTACAATACTTCTACAGCAGATAATACTCACCCAAAACAGATCGTCTCTTTCTCTTTAATCCTGTGCCAGACGGGTTTTCTTCAGATCCACCAGAAAATTCACAAATAGACTGACTGCCTGCACGGATAGCGGCTGCTGCTGCTGCTGCTGCTGCTGCGGCTTGTGAGCAGCAAGTGAACCAAATGACGGATGCAGCGGCGAGATCAGAATGCTCGCTGCTGATCGTTAAAGCGCATTCTTGTCTCTTAGGCATGTCGCTGGCGTTGCTGACTTCAGAAGCTGCGAGGAAAAGAAATCAATTAAGATAGGCTTGCTTTAGTAATCATTAATAGGCTATAAAGGAACCCTTTAATAGAACGTGTTCAACTAATGCTGGGTCTGTTTTGAAAAGTCAGAACTCAGAAGTAGTCGCGATTAGAATCAGTATTGTCCCAATAAGTGCGACCCAACAAATGCTGTTCAAAAATAGGCCTGGCTGCAATGTCCCAATAAATGCCCAACAAATTACTAGCCTTGAGCTAGGCTGGGCTGTGTTTACTATTCATTGCGTTTGTAGCTTGTGTCCCAACAATGCCACTGAGATTGTTGCATTGCTTTTGAATTGTGCTCTACCAGGTAACACAAGTACTCTGGTGTACAATACTTCTACAGCAGATAATACTCACCCAAAACAGATCGTCTCTTTCTCTTTAATCCTGTGCCAGACGGGTTTTCTTCAGATCCACCAGAAAATTCACAAATAGACTGACTGCCTGCACGGATAGCGGCTGCTGCTGCTGCTGCTGCTGCTGCGGCTTGTGAGCAGCAAGTGAACCAAATGACGGATGCAGCGGCGAGATCAGAATGCTCGCTGCTGATCGTTAAAGCGCATTCTTGTCTCTTAGGCATGTCGCTGGCGTTGCTGACTTCAGAAGCTGCGAGGAAAAGAAATCAATTAAGATAGGCTTGCTTTAGTAATCATTAATAGGCTATAAAGGAACCCTTTAATAGAACGTGTTCAACTAATGCTGGGTCTGTTTTGAAAAGTCAGAACTCAGAAGTAGTCGCGATTAGAATCAGTATTGTCCCAATAAGTGCGACCCAACAAATGCTGTTCAAAAATAGGCCTGGCTGCAATGTCCCAATAAATGCCCAACAAATTACTAGCCTTGAGCTAGGCTGGGCTGTGTTTACTATTCATTGCGTTTGTAGCTTGTGTCCCAACAATGCCACTGAGATTGTTGCATTGCTTTTGAATTGTGCTCTACCAGGTAACACAAGTACTCTGGTGTACAATACTTCTACAGCAGATAATACTCACCCAAAACAGATCGTCTCTTTCTCTTTAATCCTGTGCCGACGGGTTTTCTTCAGATCCACCAGAAAATTCACAAATAGACTGACTGCCTGCACGGATAGCGGCTGCTGCTGCTGCTGCTGCTGCTGCGGCTTGTGAGCAGCAAGTGAACCAAATGACGGATGCAGCGGCGAGATCAGAATGCTCGCTGCTGATCGTTAAAGCGCATTCTTGTCTCTTAGGCATGTCGCTGGCGTTGCTGACTTCAGAAGCTGCGAGGAAAAGAAATCAATTAAGATAGGCTTGCTTTAGTAATCATTAATAGGCTATAAAGGAACCCTTTAATAGAACGTGTTCAACTAATGCTGGGTCTGTTTTGAAAAGTCAGAACTCAGAAGTAGTCGCGATTAGAATCAGTATTGTCCCAATAAGTGCGACCCAACAAATGCTGTTCAAAAATAGGCCTGGCTGCAATGTCCCAATAAATGCCCAACAAATTACTAGCCTTGAGCTAGGCTGGGCTGTGTTTACTATTCATTGCGTTTGTAGCTTGTGTCCCAACAATGCCACTGAGATTGTTGCATTGCTTTTGAATTGTGCTCTACCAGTAACACAAGTACTCTGGTGTACAATACTTCTACAGCAGATAATACTCACCCAAAACAGATCGTCTCTTTCTCTTTAATCCTGTGCCGACGGGTTTTCTTCAGATCCACCAGAAAATTCACAAATAGACTGACTGCCTGCACGGATAGCGGCTGCTGCTGCTGCTGCTGCTGCGGCTTGTGAGCAGCAAGTGAACCAAATGACGGATGCAGCGGCGAGATCAGAATGCTCGCTGCTGATCGTTAAAGCGCATTCTTGTCTCTTAGGCATGTCGCTGGCGTTGCTGACTTCAGAATCTGCGAGGAAAAGAAATCAATTAAGATAGGCTTGCTTTAGTAATCATTAATAGCTATAAAGGAACCCTTTAATAGAACGTGTTCAACTAATGCTGGGTCTGTTTTGAAAAGTCAGAACTCAGAAGTAGTCGCGATTAGAATCAGTATTGTCCCAATAAGTGCGACCCAACAAATGCTGTTCAAAAAAGGCCTGGCTGCAATGTCCCAATAAATGCCCAACAAATTACTAGCCTTGAGCTAGGCTGGGCTGTGTTTACTATTCATTGCGTTTGTAGCTTGTGTCCCAACAATGCCACTGAGATTGTTGCATTGCTTTTGAATTGTGCTCTACCAGGTAACACAAGTACTCTGGTGTACAATACTTCTACAGCAGATAATACTCACCCAAAACAGATCGTCTCTTTCTCTTTAATCCTGTGCCGACGGGTTTTCTTCAGATCCACCAGAAAATTCACAAATAGACTGACTGCCTGCACGGATAGCGGCTGCTGCTGCTGCTGCTGCTGCGCGGCTTGTGAGCAGCAAGTGAACCAAATGACGGATGCAGCGGCGAGATCAGAATGCTCGCTGCTGATCGTTAAAGCGCATTCTTGTCTCTTAGGCATGTCGCTGGCGTGCTGACTTCAGAAGCTGCGAGGAAAAGAAATCAAAATAATTAAGATAGCTTGCTTTAGTAATCATTAATACGCTATAAACCCTTTAATAGAACGTGTTCAACTAATGCTGGGTCTGTTTTGAAAAGTCAGAACTCAGAAGTAGTCGCGATTAGAATCAGTATTGTCCCAATAAGTGCGACCCAACAAATGCTGTTCAAAAATAGGCCTGGCTGCAATGTCCCAATAAATGCCCAACAAATTACTAGCCTTGAGCTAGGCTGGGCTGTGTTTACTATTCATTGCGTTTGTAGCTTGTGTCCCAAACAATGCCACTGAGATTGTTGCATTGCTTTTGAATTGTGCTCTACCAGTAAACACAAGTACTCTGGTGTACAATACTTCTACAGCAGATAATACTCACCCAAAAAG
>NIVC01003573.1:0-90543 GCA_002269645.1 Macrostomum lignano
CTAGTAAAAGATGCTGAGAGTAGCGGGCTCTGCGTCATCTTTGCACTGTGTATATCAGCCCATTGAGTTTCATTTTAAGTCTCATTTTAATTCTATATATTGACAGCGCAGGGCTAGTTAGAGATGCTGAGAGTAGCGGCTCTGCGTCATCTTTGCACCTGTGTATATCAGCCCTTGAGTGTCATTTCTAAGCTCTCCATTTAATTCTATATTGACAGCGACAGGGCTAGTTAGAGATGCTGAGAGTAGCGGGCTCTGCGTCATCTTTGCACTGTGTATATCGCCCATTGAGTGTCATTTCTAAGCTTCCATTTAATTCTATATATTGACAGCGACGGGCTAGTTAGAGATGCTGAGAGTAGCGGGCTCTGCGTCATCTTTGCACCTGTGTATATCAGCCCATTGAGTGTCATTTCTAAGCTCTCATTTAATTCTATATATTGACAGCGACAGGGCTAGTTAGAGATGCTGAGAGTAGCGGGCTCTGCGTCATCTTTGCACCTGTGTATATCAGCCCCATTGAGTGTCATTTCTAAGCTCTCCATTTAATTCTATATATTGACAGCGACAGGGCTAGTTAGAGATGCTGAGAGTAGCGGCTCTGCGTCATCTTTGCACCTGTGTATATCAGCCCATTGAGTGTCATTTCTAAGCTCTCCATTTAATTCTATATATTGACAGCGACAGGGCTAGTTAGAGATGCTGAGGTAGCGGGCTCTGCGTCATCTTTGCACCTGTGTATATCAGCCCATTGAGTGTCATTTCTAAGCTCTCCATTTAATTCTATATATTGACAGCGACAGGGTAGTTAGAGATGCTGAGAGTAGCGGGCTCTGCGTCATCTTTGCACCTGTGTATATCAGCCCCATTGAGTGTCATTTCTAAGCTCTCCATTTAATTCTATATATTGACAGCGACAGGGCTAGTTAGAGATGCTGAGAGTAGGGCTCTGCGTCATCTTTGCACCTGTGTATATCAGCCCATTGAGTGTCATTTCTAAGCTCTCCATTTAATTCTATATATTGACAGCGACAGGGCTAGTTAGAGATGCTGAGAGTAGGGCTCTGCGTCATCTTTGCACTGTGTATATCAGCCCATTGAGTGTCATTTCTAAGCTCTCCATTTAATTCTATATATTGACAGCGACAGGGCTAGTTAGAGATGCTGAGAGCGGGCTCTGCGTCATCTTTGCACCTGTGTATATCAGCCCATTGAGTGTCATTTCTAAGCTCTCCATTTAATTCTATATATTGACAGCGACAGGGCTAGTTAGAGATGCTGAGAGTAGCGGGCTCTGCGTCATCTTTGCACCTGTGTATATCAGCCCATTGAGTGTCATTTCTAAGCTCTCCATTTAATTCTATATATTGACAGCGACAGGGCTAGTTAGAGATGCTGAGAGTAGCGGGCTCTGCGTCATCTTTGCACCTGTGTATATCAGCCCCATTGAGTGTCATTTCTAAGCTCTCCATTTAATTCTATATATTGACAGCGACAGGGCTAGTTAGAGATGCTGAGAGTAGCGGGCTCTGCGTCATCTTTGCACCTGTGTATATCAGCCCATTGAGTGTCATTTCTAAGCTCTCCATTTAATTCTATATATTGACAGCGACAGGGCTAGTTAGAGATGCTGAGAGTAGCGGGCTCTGCGTATCTTTGCACCTGTGTATATCAGCCCCATTGAGTGTCATTTCTAAGCTCTCCATTTAATTCTATATATGACAGCGACAGGGCTAGTTAGAGATGCTGAGAGTAGCGGGCTCTGCGTCATCTTTGCACCTGTGTATATCAGCCCATTGAGTGTCATTTCTAAGCTCTCCATTTAATTCTATATATTGACAGCGACAGGGCTAGTTAGAGATGCTGAGAGTAGCGGGCTCTGCGTCATCTTTGCACCTGTGTATATCAGCCCCATTGAGTGTCATTTCTAAGCTCTCCATTTAATTCTATATATTGACAGCGACAGGGCTAGTTAGAGATGCTGAGAGTAGCGGGCTCTGCGTCATCTTTGCACCTGTGTATATCAGCCCATTGAGTGTCATTTCTAAGCTCTCCATTTAATTCTATATATTGACAGCGACAGGGCTAGTTAGAGATGCTGAGAGTAGCGGGCTCTGCGTCATCTTTGCACCTGTGTATATCAGCCCCATTGAGTGTCATTTCTAAGCTCTCCATTTAATTCTATATATTGACAGCGACAGGGCTAGTTAGAGATGCTGAGAGTAGCGGGCTCTGCGTCATCTTTGCACCTGTGTATATCAGCCCATTGAGTGTCATTTCTAAGCTCTCCATTTAATTCTATATTGACAGCGACAGGGCTAGTTAGAGATGCTGAGAGTAGCGGGCTCTGCGTCATCTTTGCACCTGTGTATATCAGCCCATTGAGTGTCATTTCTAAGCTCTCCATTTAATTCTATATATTGACAGCGACAGGGCTAGTAGAGATGCTGAGAGTGCGGGCTCTGCGTCATCTTTGCACCTGTGTATATCAGCCCCATTGAGTGTCATTTCTAAGCTCTCCATTTAATTCTATATATTGACAGCGACAGGGCTAGTTAGAGATGCTGAGAGTAGCGGGCTCTGCGTCATCTTTGCACCTGTGTATATCAGCCCATTGAGTGTCATTTCTAAGCTCTCCATTTAATTCTATATATTGACAGCGACAGGGCTAGTTAGAGATGCTGAGAGTAGCGGGCTCTGCGTCATCTTTGCACCTGTGTATATCAGCCCCATTGAGTGTCATTTCTAAGCTCTCCATTTAATTCTATATATTGACAGCGACAGGCTAGTTAGAGATGCTGAGAGTAGCGGGCTCTGCGTCATCTTTGCACCTGTGTATATCAGCCCATTGAGTGTCATTTCTAAGCTCTCCATTTAATTCTATATATTGACAGCGACAGGGCTAGTTAGAGATGCTGAGAGTAGCGGGCTCTGCGTCATCTTTGCACCTGTGTATATCAGCCCCATTGAGTGTCATTTCTAAGCTCTCCATTTAATTCTATATATTGACAGCGACAGGGCTAGTTAGAGATGCTGAGTGTAGCGGGCTCTGCGTCATCTTTGCACCTGTGTATATCAGCCCATTGAGTGTCATTTCTAAGCTCTCCATTTAATTCTATATATTGACAGCGACAGGGCTAGTTAGAGATGCTGAGAGTAGCGGGCTCTGCGTCATCTTTGCACCTGTGTATATCAGCCCCATTGAGTGTCATTTCTAAGCTCTCCATTTAATTCTATATATTGACAGCGACAGGGCTAGTTAGAGATGCTGAGAGTAGCGGGCTCTGCGTCATCTTTGCACCTGTGTATATCAGCCCATTGAGTGTCATTTCTAAGCTCTCCATTTAATTCTATATATTGACAGCGACAGGGCTAGTTAGAGATGCTGAGAGTAGCGGGCTCTGCGTCATCTTTGCACCTGTGTATATCAGCCCCATTGAGTGTCATTTCTAAGCTCTCCATTTAATTCTATATATTGACAGCGACAGGGCTAGTTAGAGATGCTGAGAGTAGCGGGCTCTGCGTCATCTTTGCACCTGTGTATATCAGCCCATTGAGTGTCATTTCTAAGCTCTCCATTTAATTCTATATATTGACAGCGACAGGGCTAGTTAGAGATGCTGAGAGTAGCGGGCTCTGCGTCATCTTTGCACCTGTGTATATCAGCCCATTGAGTGTCATTTCTAAGCTCTCCATTTAATTCTATATATTGACAGCGACAGGGCTAGTTAGAGATGCTGAGAGTAGCGGGCTCTGCGTCATCTTTGCACCTGTGTATATCAGCCCCATTGAGTGTCATTTCTAAGCTCTCCATTTAATTCTATATATTGACAGCGACAGGGCTAGTTAGAGATGCTGAGAGTAGCGGGCTCTGCGTCATCTTTGCACCTGTGTATATCAGCCCATTGAGTGTCATTTCTAAGCTCTCCATTTAATTCTATATATTGACAGCGACAGGGCTAGTTAGAGATGCTGAGAGTAGCGGGCTCTGCGTCATCTTTGCACCTGTGTATATCAGCCCCATTGAGTGTCATTTCTAAGCTCTCCATTTAATTCTATATATTGACAGCGACAGGGCTAGTTAGAGATGCTGAGAGTAGCGGGCTCTGCGTCATCTTTGCACCTGTGTATATCAGCCCATTGAGTGTCATTTCTAAGCTCTCCATTTAATTCTATATATTGACAGCGACAGGGCTAGTTAGAGATGCTGAGAGTAGCGGGCTCTGCGTCATCTTTGCACCTGTGTATATCAGCCCCATTGAGTGTCATTTCTAAGCTCTCCATTTAATTCTATATATTGACAGCGACAGGGCTAGTTAGAGATGCTGAGAGTAGCGGGCTCTGCGTCATCTTTGCACCTGTGTATATCAGCCCCATTGAGTGTCATTTCTAAGCTCTCCATTTAATTCTATATATTGACAGCGACAGGGCTAGTTAGAGATGCTGAGAGTAGCGGGCTCTGCGTCATCTTTGCACCTGTGTATATCAGCCCATTGAGTGTCATTTCTAAGCTCTCCATTTAATTCTATATATTGACAGCGACAGGGCTAGTTAGAGATGCTGAGAGTAGCGGGCTCTGCGTCATCTTTGCACCTGTGTATATCAGCCCATTGAGTGTCATTTCTAAGCTCTCCATTTAATTCTATATATTGACAGCGACAGGGCTAGTTAGAGATGCTGAGAGTAGCGGGCTCTGCGTCATCTTTGCACCTGTGTATATCAGCCCCATTGAGTGTCATTTCTAAGCTCTCCATTTAATTCTATATATTGACAGCGACAGGGCTAGTTAGAGATGCTGAGAGTAGCGGGCTCTGCGTCATCTTTGCACCTGTGTATATCAGCCCATTGAGTGTCATTTCTAAGCTCTCCATTTAATTTATATATTGACAGCGACAGGGCTAGTTAGAGATGCTGAGAGTAGCGGGCTCTGCGTCATCTTTGCACCTGTGTATATCAGCCCCATTGAGTGTCATTTCTAAGCTCTCCATTTAATTCTATATATTGACAGCGACAGGGCTAGTTAGAGATGCTGAGAGTAGCGGCTCTGCGTCATCTTTGCACCTGTGTATATCAGCCCCATTGAGTGTCATTTCTAAGCTCTCCATTTAATTCTATATATTGACAGCGACAGGGCTAGTTAGAGATGCTGAGAGTAGCGGGCTCTGCGTCATCTTTGCACCTGTGTATATCAGCCCCATTGAGTGTCATTTCTAAGCTCTCCATTTAATTCTATATATTGACAGCGACAGGGCTAGTTAGAGATGCTGAGAGTAGCGGGCTCTGCGTCATCTTTGCACCTGTGTATATCAGCCCCATTGAGTGTCATTTCTAAGCTCTCCATTTAATTCTATATATTGACAGCGACAGGGCTAGTTAGAGATGCTGAGAGTAGGGCTCTGCGTCATCTTTGCACCTGTGTATATCAGCCCATTGAGTGTCATTTCTAAGCTCTCCATTTAATTCTATATATTGACAGCGACAGGGCTAGTTAGAGATGCTGAGAGAGTAGCGGGCTCTGCGTCATCTTTGCACCTGTGTATATCAGCCCCATTGAGTGTCATTTCTAAGCTCTCCATTTAATTCTATATATTGACAGCGACAGGGCTAGTTAGAGATGCTGAGAGTAGCGGGCTCTGCGTCATCTTTGCACCTGTGTATATCAGCCCATTGAGTGTCATTTCTAAGCTCTCCATTTAATTCTATATATTGACAGCGACAGGGCTAGTTAGAGATGCTGAGAGTAGCGGGCTCTGCGTCATCTTTGCACCTGTGTATATCAGCCCATTGAGTGTCATTTCTAAGCTCTCCATTTAATTCTATATATTGACAGCGACAGGGCTAGTTAGAGATGCTGAGAGTAGCGGGCTCTGCGTCATCTTTGCACCTGTGTATATCAGCCCATTGAGTGTCATTTCTAAGCTCTCCATTTAATTCTATATATTGACAGCGACAGGGCTAGTTAGAGATGCTGAGAGTAGCGGGCTCTGCGTCATCTTTGCACCTGTGTATATCAGCCCCATTGAGTGTCATTTCTAAGCTCTCCATTTAATTCTATATATTGACAGCGACAGGGCTAGTTAGAGATGCTGAGAGTAGCGGGCTCTGCGTCATCTTTGCACCTGTGTATATCAGCCCCATTGAGTGTCATTTCTAAGCTCTCCATTTAATTCTATATATTGACAGCGACAGGGCTAGTTAGAGATGCTGAGAGTAGCGGGCTCTGCGTCATCTTTGCACCTGTGTATATCAGCCCCATTGAGTGTCATTTCTAAGCTCTCCATTTAATTCTATATATTGACAGCGACAGGGCTAGTTAGAGATGCTGAGAGTAGCGGGCTCTGCGTCATCTTTGCACCTGTGTATATCAGCCCATTGAGTGTCATTTCTAAGCTCTCCATTTAATTCTATATATTGACAGCGACAGGGCTAGTTAGAGATGCTGAGAGTAGCGGGCTCTGCGTCATCTTTGCACCTGTGTATATCAGCCCCATTGAGTGTCATTTCTAAGCTCTCCATTTAATTCTATATATTGACAGCGACAGGGCTAGTTAGAGATGCTGAGAGTAGCGGGCTCTGCGTCATCTTTGCACCTGTGTATATCAGCCCATTGAGTGTCATTTCTAAGCTCTCCATTTAATTCTATATATTGACAGCGACAGGGCTAGTTAGAGATGCTGAGAGTAGCGGGCTCTGCGTCATCTTTGCACCTGTGTATATCAGCCCCATTGAGTGTCATTTCTAAGCTCTCCATTTAATTCTATATATTGACAGCGACAGGGCTAGTTAGAGATGCTGAGAGTAGCGGGCTCTGCGTCATCTTTGCACCTGTGTATATCAGCCCATTGAGTGTCATTTCTAAGCTCTCCATTTAATTCTATATATTGACAGCGACAGGGCTAGTTAGAGATGCTGAGAGTAGCGGGCTCTGCGTCATCTTTGCACCTGTGTATATCAGCCCATTGAGTGTCATTTCTAAGCTCTCCATTTAATTCTATATATTGACAGCGACAGGGCTAGTTAGAGATGCTGAGAGTAGCGGGCTCTGCGTCATCTTTGCACCTGTGTATATCAGCCCCATTGAGTGTCATTTCTAAGCTCTCCATTTAATTCTATATATTGACAGCGACAGGGCTAGTTAGAGATGCTGAGAGTAGCGGGCTCTGCGTCATCTTTGCACCTGTGTATATCAGCCCCATTGAGTGTCATTTCTAAGCTCTCCATTTAATTCTATATATTGACAGCGACAGGCTAGTTAGAGATGCTGAGAGTAGCGGGCTCTGCGTCATCTTTGCACCTGTGTATATCAGCCCCATTGAGTGTCATTTCTAAGCTCTCCATTTAATTCTATATATTGACAGCGACAGGGCTAGTTAGAGATGCTGAGAGTAGCGGGCTCTGCGTCATCTTTGCACCTGTGTATATCAGCCCCATTGAGTGTCATTTCTAAGCTCTCCATTTAATTCTATATATTGACAGCGACAGGGCTAGTTAGAGATGCTGAGAGTAGCGGGCTCTGCGTCATCTTTGCACCTGTGTATATCAGCCCATTGAGTGTCATTTCTAAGCTCTCCATTTAATTCTATATATTGACAGCGACAGGGCTAGTTAGAGATGCTGAGAGTAGCGGGCTCTGCGTCATCTTTGCACCTGTGTATATCAGCCCCATTGAGTGTCATTTCTAAGCTCTCCATTTAATTCTATATATTGACAGCGACAGGGCTAGTTAGAGATGCTGAGAGTAGCGGGCTCTGCGTCATCTTTGCACCTGTGTATATCAGCCCCATTGAGTGTCATTTCTAAGCTCTCCATTTAATTCTATATATTGACAGCGACAGGGCTAGTTAGAGATGCTGAGAGTAGCGGGCTCTGCGTCATCTTTGCACCTGTGTATATCAGCCCCATTGAGTGTCATTTCTAAGCTCTCCATTTAATTCTATATATTGACAGCGACAGGCTAGTTAGAGATGCTGAGAGTAGCGGGCTCTGCGTCATCTTTGCACCTGTGTATATCAGCCCCATTGAGTGTCATTTCTAAGCTCTCCATTTAATTCTATATATTGACAGCGACAGGGCTAGTTAGAGATGCTGAGAGTAGCGGGCTCTGCGTCATCTTTGCACCTGTGTATATCAGCCCCATTGAGTGTCATTTCTAAGCTCTCCATTTAATTCTATATATTGACAGCGACAGGGCTAGTTAGAGATGCTGAGAGTAGCGGGCTCTGCGTCATCTTTGCACCTGTGTATATCAGCCCCATTGAGTGTCATTTCTAAGCTCTCCATTTAATTCTATATATTGACAGCGACAGGGCTAGTTAGAGATGCTGAGTGTAGCGGCTCTGCGTCATCTTTGCACCTGTGTATATCAGCCCCATTGAGTGTCATTTCTAAGCTCTCCATTTAATTCTATATATTGACAGCGACAGGGCTAGTTAGAGATGCTGAGAGTAGCGGGCTCTGCGTCATCTTTGCACCTGTGTATATCAGCCCCATTGAGTGTCATTTCTAAGCTCTCCATTTAATTCTATATATTGACAGCGACAGGGCTAGTTAGAGATGCTGAGAGTAGCGGGCTCTGCGTCATCTTTGCACCTGTGTATATCAGCCCCATTGAGTGTCATTTCTAAGCTCTCCATTTAATTCTATATATTGACAGCGACAGGGCTAGTTAGAGATGCTGAGAGTAGCGGGCTCTGCGTCATCTTTGCACCTGTGTATATCAGCCCATTGAGTGTCATTTCTAAGCTCTCCATTTAATTCTATATATTGACAGCGACAGGGCTAGTTAGAGATGCTGAGAGTAGCGGGCTCTGCGTCATCTTTGCACCTGTGTATATCAGCCCCATTGAGTGTCATTTCTAAGCTCTCCATTTAATTCTATATATTGACAGCGACAGGGCTAGTTAGAGATGCTGAGAGTAGCGGGCTCTGCGTCATCTTTGCACCTGTGTATATCAGCCCATTGAGTGTCATTTCTAAGCTCTCCATTTAATTCTATATATTGACAGCGACAGGGCTAGTTAGAGATGCTGAGAGTAGCGGGCTCTGCGTCATCTTTGCACCTGTGTATATCAGCCCATTGAGTGTCATTTCTAAGCTCTCCATTTAATTCTATATATTGACAGCGACAGGGCTAGTTAGAGATGCTGAGAGTAGCGGGCTCTGCGTCATCTTTGCACCTGTGTATATCAGCCCATTGAGTGTCATTTCTAAGCTCTCCATTTAATTCTATATATTGACAGCGACAGGGCTAGTTAGAGATGCTGAGAGTAGCGGGCTCTGCGTCATCTTTGCACCTGTGTATATCAGCCCCATTGAGTGTCATTTCTAAGCTCTCCATTTAATTCTATATATTGACAGCGACAGGGCTAGTTAGAGATGCTGAGAGTAGCGGGCTCTGCGTCATCTTTGCACCTGTGTATATCAGCCCATTGAGTGTCATTTCTAAGCTCTCCATTTAATTCTATATATTGACAGCGACAGGGCTAGTTAGAGATGCTGAGAGTAGCGGGCTCTGCGTCATCTTTGCACCTGTGTATCAGCCCCATTGAGTGTCATTTCTAAGCTCTCCATTTAATTCTATATATTGACAGCGACAGGGCTAGTTAGAGATGCTGAGAGTAGCGGGCTCTGCGTCATCTTTGCACCTGTGTATATCAGCCCCATTGAGTGTCATTTCTAAGCTCTCCATTTAATTCTATATATTGACAGCGACAGGGCTAGTTAGAGATGCTGAGAGTAGCGGGCTCTGCGTCATCTTTGCACCTGTGTATATCAGCCCATTGAGTGTCATTTCTAAGCTCTCCATTTAATTCTATATATTGACAGCGACAGGGCTAGTTAGAGATGCTGAGAGTAGCGGGCTCTGCGTCATCTTTGCACCTGTGTATATCAGCCCCATTGAGTGTCATTTCTAAGCTCTCCATTTAATTCTATATATTGACAGCGACAGGGCTAGTTAGAGATGCTGAGAGTAGCGGGCTCTGCGTCATCTTTGCACCTGTGTATATCAGCCCCATTGAGTGTCATTTCTAAGCTCTCCATTTAATTCTATATATTGACAGCGACAGGGCTAGTTAGAGATGCTGAGAGTAGCGGGCTCTGCGTCATCTTTGCACCTGTGTATATCAGCCCCATTGAGTGTCATTTCTAAGCTCTCCATTTAATTCTATATATTGACAGCGACAGGGCTAGTTAGAGATGCTGAGAGTAGCGGGCTCTGCGTCATCTTTGCACCTGTGTATATCAGCCCCATTGAGTGTCATTTCTAAGCTCTCCATTTAATTCTATATATTGACAGCGACAGGGCTAGTTAGAGATGCTGAGTGTAGCGGCTCTGCGTCATCTTTGCACCTGTGTATATCAGCCCCATTGAGTGTCATTTCTAAGCTCTCCATTTAATTCTATATATTGACAGCGACAGGGCTAGTTAGAGATGCTGAGAGTAGCGGGCTCTGCGTCATCTTTGCACCTGTGTATATCAGCCCCATTGAGTGTCATTTCTAAGCTCTCCATTTAATTCTATATATTGACAGCGACAGGGCTAGTTAGAGATGCTGAGAGTAGCGGGCTCTGCGTCATCTTTGCACCTGTGTATATCAGCCCATTGAGTGTCATTTCTAAGCTCTCCATTTAATTCTATATATTGACAGCGACAGGGCTAGTTAGAGATGCTGAGAGTAGCGGGCTCTGCGTCATCTTTGCACCTGTGTATATCAGCCCCATTGAGTGTCATTTCTAAGCTCTCCATTTAATTCTATATATTGACAGCGACAGGGCTAGTTAGAGATGCTGAGAGTAGCGGGCTCTGCGTCATCTTTGCACCTGTGTATATCAGCCCCATTGAGTGTCATTTCTAAGCTCTCCATTTAATTCTATATATTGACAGCGACAGGGCTAGTTAGAGATGCTGAGAGTAGCGGGCTCTGCGTCATCTTTGCACCTGTGTATATCAGCCCCATTGAGTGTCATTTCTAAGCTCTCCATTTAATTCTATATATTGACAGCGACAGGGCTAGTTAGAGATGCTGAGAGTAGCGGGCTCTGCGTCATCTTTGCACCTGTGTATATCAGCCCCATTGAGTGTCATTTCTAAGCTCTCCATTTAATTCTATATATTGACAGCGACAGGGCTAGTTAGAGATGCTGAGAGTAGCGGGCTCTGCGTCATCTTTGCACCTGTGTATATCAGCCCCATTGAGTGTCATTTCTAAGCTCTCCATTTAATTCTATATATTGACAGCGACAGGGCTAGTTAGAGATGCTGAGAGTAGCGGGCTCTGCGTCATCTTTGCACCTGTGTATATCAGCCCCATTGAGTGTCATTTCTAAGCTCTCCATTTAATTCTATATATTGACAGCGACAGGGCTAGTTAGAGATGCTGAGAGTAGCGGGCTCTGCGTCATCTTTGCACCTGTGTATATCAGCCCCATTGAGTGTCATTTCTAAGCTCTCCATTTAATTCTATATATTGACAGCGACAGGGCTAGTTAGAGATGCTGAGAGTAGCGGGCTCTGCGTCATCTTTGCACCTGTGTATATCAGCCCCATTGAGTGTCATTTCTAAGCTCTCCATTTAATTCTATATATTGACAGCGACAGGGCTAGTTAGAGATGCTGAGAGTAGCGGGCTCTGCGTCATCTTTGCACCTGTGTATATCAGCCCCATTGAGTGTCATTTCTAAGCTCTCCATTTAATTCTATATATTGACAGCGACAGGGCTAGTTAGAGATGCTGAGAGTAGCGGGCTCTGCGTCATCTTTGCACCTGTGTATATCAGCCCCATTGAGTGTCATTTCTAAGCTCTCCATTTAATTCTATATATTGACAGCGACAGGGCTAGTTAGAGATGCTGAGAGTAGCGGGCTCTGCGTCATCTTTGCACCTGTGTATATCAGCCCCATTGAGTGTCATTTCTAAGCTCTCCATTTAATTCTATATATTGACAGCGACAGGGCTAGTTAGAGATGCTGAGAGTAGCGGGCTCTGCGTCATCTTTGCACCTGTGTATATCAGCCCCATTGAGTGTCATTTCTAAGCTCTCCATTTAATTCTATATATTGACAGCGACAGGGCTAGTTAGAGATGCTGAGAGTAGCGGGCTCTGCGTCATCTTTGCACCTGTGTATATCAGCCCCATTGAGTGTCATTTCTAAGCTCTCCATTTAATTCTATATATTGACAGCGACAGGGCTAGTTAGAGATGCTGAGAGTAGCGGGCTCTGCGTCATCTTTGCACCTGTGTATATCAGCCCCATTGAGTGTCATTTCTAAGCTCTCCATTTAATTCTATATATTGACAGCGACAGGGCTAGTTAGAGATGCTGAGAGTAGCGGGCTCTGCGTCATCTTTGCACCTGTGTATATCAGCCCCATTGAGTGTCATTTCTAAGCTCTCCATTTAATTCTATATATTGACAGCGACAGGGCTAGTTAGAGATGCTGAGAGTAGCGGGCTCTGCGTCATCTTTGCACCTGTGTATATCAGCCCCATTGAGTGTCATTTCTAAGCTCTCCATTTAATTCTATATATTGACAGCGACAGGGCTAGTTAGAGATGCTGAGAGTAGCGGGCTCTGCGTCATCTTTGCACCTGTGTATATCAGCCCCATTGAGTGTCATTTCTAAGCTCTCCATTTAATTCTATATATTGACAGCGACAGGGCTAGTTAGAGATGCTGAGAGTAGCGGGCTCTGCGTCATCTTTGCACCTGTGTATATCAGCCCCATTGAGTGTCATTTCTAAGCTCTCCATTTAATTCTATATATTGACAGCGACAGGGCTAGTTAGAGATGCTGAGAGTAGCGGGCTCTGCGTCATCTTTGCACCTGTGTATATCAGCCCCATTGAGTGTCATTTCTAAGCTCTCCATTTAATTCTATATATTGACAGCGCCGCTATAGTTTAAATCCATGTTTGAATTTACTGCGCTCGTACATTTTAACTTATACTTGATATTGACAGGTTAGCTCAGAAATATTTCGCCAGCTTCTTTAGTAATGGCTTTTTATCAAAATACAATTGGGCTTTGCTTTTACTTTTGGTTTGGTCACCTGCTGTGAGCGTTCCACTTTTTATCTATATATTGTTTTGTATTATGCACAGCGGTTTGTTTGGAGGTGTGTTTCGCGCTTTTCTCGATCTTTCCACTGTAGCTGGATTTTGAGTAAAGATAAGAATCGCAGTTCTCACGATTGCTTAAAAGCAAATACGTGCTCTG
This sequence comes from Macrostomum lignano, assembly GCA_002269645.1. Taxonomy (NCBI): domain Eukaryota; kingdom Metazoa; phylum Platyhelminthes; family Macrostomidae; genus Macrostomum; species Macrostomum lignano. The sequence continues at coordinate 13,220 of NIVC01003573.1, forward strand.
GGTATGCTCAAGATTGCGCAATGCTCGGTGACAGTGATGGGTGGTTCATGGTGGAAGACACCTATCTAAGCAAATTTGTTGCACCAAACTTATGATTGCGCCATTATCGTAAAGAATAGTGTCAAGCAGTTCCAAATATGTAAAATTGTAAACTTTATTTAGTCACCAAAGAGAAATTTTATCTACTCTTTGATTTGTTGATGACTGACTTCATCCTAATTTTTGAGCATATACGTCTTTTTCTTGCATATTTAATCTATTTCTCGAATTTCTATTTTGCATCATTCATTTAATTCCTATCCAATTCATTGTGTGTCATTTATTTTTTATCCACTGCCCACTGTATATTGACAGCAGCGGATCTCACAGAGCTACTCAATGAATTGAAAATGCAGAAATAACTGAGTATTCGAAACCCAAACTGGATTAGGGTCGATCAGTGAGTCTGGCTGTGAGGCTGTGAATGAGGCAGTGAATGAGGCTGTGAATGAGGCTGTGAATGTGAGTGGGGCATATTGTACCTAATGTATGTTTCATGCTGGTTAATGCGCATGTTTCATTTTGAATCAAAGTAATTTGGTGTCAAAATGAGTCACTACTGAAATGAAGCAGTCCACCCCTTTGAGTCTAAAAGCATAGTGGATTTGACACGTACTATGAACGTGAAATATTTTGACCACCCCATTCCGAACCAATGAAAATTAGAGTGAACTTGTTGATGTCAAACTGCCGCTTCATATAAAATGGGACTTCAGTTGGCCTTTCAAAAAGCCAGATTTCTATTTGTCAATTAATTTCATTTTTTCAATAAATTAACCCAAATGTCCAAACAATTGGAGTTCATAAAACAGCTGATAAGCCGCAAAGGCAAATGCTATGACGTCGCTAAGCGGCAAAAGTCGTTTGAGAAAGAGCTCGCCGCGTCTGATCGATTCCAGTTAATGGTAAGTGAAGGTGAAGAGCAATATTTTTACCAATAACTGCCCTGTCTCTACCATTCTACCCTGTCTCTACCATTCTACCCTGTCTCTACCATTCTACCCTGTCTCTACCATTCTACCCTGTCTCTACCATTCTACCCTGTCTCTACCATTCTGCCCTGTCTCTACCATTCTACCCTGTCTCTACCATTCTGCCCTGTCTCTACCATTCTACCCTGTCTCTACCATTCTGCCCTGTCTCTACCATTCTGCCCTTTCTCTACCATTCTGCCCTGTCTCTACCATTCTGCCCTGTCTCTACCATTCTGCCCTGTCTCTACCATTCTGCCCTGTCTCTACCATTCTGCCCTGTCTCTACCATACTGCCCTGTTTCTACCATACTGCCCTGTCTCTACCATTCTGCCCTGTCTCTACCATTCTGCCCTGTCTCTACCATTCTGCCCTGTCTCTACCATTCTGCCCTGTCTCTACCATTCTGCCCTGTCTCTACCATTCTGCCCTGTGTCTACCATACTGCCCTGTTTCTACCATACTGCCCTGTCTCTACCATTCTACCCTGTCTCTACCATTCTACCATGTCTCTACCATTCTACCCTGTCTCTACCATTCTGCCCTGTCTCTACCATTCTACCCTGTCTCTACCATTCTGCCCTGTCTCTACCATTCTACCCTGTCTCTACCATTCTGCCCTGTCTCTACCATTCTGCCCTGTCTCTACCATTCTGCCCTGTCTCTACCATTCTGCCCTGTCTCTACCATTCTGCCCTGTCTCTACCATTCTGCCCTGTCTCTACCATACTGCCCTGTCTCTACCATACTGCCCTGTCTCTACCATTCTGCCCTGTCTCTACCATTCTGCCCTTTCTCTACCAATAACTGCCCTGTCTCTACCATTCTGCCCTGTCTCTACCATTCTACCCTGTCTCTACCATTCTGCCCTGTCTCTACCATTCTACCCTGTCTCTACCATTCTGCCCTGTCTCTACCATTCTGCCCTGTCTCTACCATTCTGCCCTGTCTCTACCATTCTGCCCTGTCTCTACCATTCTGCCCTGTCTCTACCATACTGCCCTGTTTCTACCATACTGCCCTGTCTCTACCATTCTGCCCTGTCTCTACCATTCTGCCCTGTCTCTACCATTCTGCCCTGTCTCTACCATACTGCCCTGTCTCTACCATACTGCCCTGTCTCTACCATTCTGCCCTGTCTCTACCATTCTGCCCTTTCTCTACCAATAACTGCCCTGTCTCTACCATTCTGCCCTGTCTCTACCAATAACTGCCCTGTCTCTACCATTCTGCCCTGTCTCTACCATTCTGCCCTGTCTCTACCATTCTGCCCTGTCTCTACCATTCTGCCCTGTCTCTACCAATAACTGCCCTGTCTCTACCATTCTGCCCTGTCTCTACCATTCTGCCCTGTCTCTACCATTCTGCCCTTTCTCTACCAATAACTGCCCTGTCTCTACCATTCTGCCCTGTCTCTACCAATAACTGCCCTGTCTCTACCATTCTGCCCTGTCTCTACCATTCTGCCCTGTCTCTACCATTCTGCCCTGTCTCTACCATTCTGCCCTGTCTCTACCAATAACTGCCCTGTCTCTACCATTCTGCCCTGTCTCTACCATTCTGCCCTGTCTCTACCATTCTGCCCTGTCTCTACCATACTGCCCTGTCTCTACCATTCTGCCCTGTCTCTACCATTCTGCCCTGTCTCTACCAATAACTGCAATTTCTCTACTCAGACCGATGCGTCACAGCCCGGATCAGCTGAGCAGCCGCCCACCGCAGCCCAGCAGCCGCCCGGCCCAGCTGAGCGGCCCAAGTCGCATGCCGGCAGGAGTACATTTGCCCATTCGGTGACTGCCTACCAATGCACTATTTCAACATGCTAATATAACTATTTTCTAACATGTGAAACATGTAAAGATAATATAATATTTGAAAACTTATTAATTATAACTAAAATTCGTATGCACATAAAATATAATTATAAAATTTGCAAGTAAATAATATATATAACTAAAATAGCTGGACTTGTGTCTAATGCGATTTATTTGAAACCCTTTGGAGCTGCGATCGAATTATTTTCGCATTTCTACTATTAGTAGCATGTAATGCAAAATTTATAGTTTTTTGCGAAACTTTTATGTGTCATATTTCGAAATATTCTGGTCGGATATATTTTTTTGGAGTGTCATATCTGTGATGTGGCCTGTCGGGTATCCCCTACGATGTGCGTCATTTCTTTGTTTTGGGTCATCACTGATAACATAGGGAAAGCGCAACAGTAACAGAACAAACAGAACAGGAAAACAGAGACGAGCAAAATCGCGACAAGACTTTAATAGGACCAAATTATCTGACAGTCAATCCAATCAATCAAAAATGTCTGCGCGGGCCAGACACCGCGGTCCGTAACAAAGTGTGGCCGGTTCTGCAGGGTCTCACCTGCCGCTACTGCCGCCTGACGATCATTAACTTCAAAGACGACTTGAGGATCGGTCAAGCGCTGCTTCAGGGCGCCTTCAATGCAAGAAATCGCCATTTCAGTGGCTAGAGATGTCTAGAGCTATCCACAGACGAAATTCTAGTGTAGGGCATTTCTAATGACAATTAAAAGGATGAAGAGTTCAAGAATCTGGGCTATAGTTTTCCACAGACGAAATTCACTCACTTTTTACTTAAATTTACCATAAGCCACCATATTTTTTGCCATAGACAAAGCAAAGATATTTTCTGATCAATTTGAACTAAAAATCAGTTAGAAGGGAAGAGGAGGCTTGGAATGGATAGCGTGACACACCTCAGCCCACCATCTGTCAGCATTAATAGCCCATATATAGACAAAGAGACATGTCAAAATGAGGGGGAGGGGGTTGGAGGGCCAAAAAACTTGTCCATTGTGAGTTATTGTCCCGAGCCCACCAGCGACTTCTCTGCTTGGGAATTGGAGAGTCGTTTGCTCCTCTTTTACTCAGACGGAACTCAAGGAGAGCCACCGTACCAGCAGCCGCCCTCATTGCTCTCTCGCTGGCTTCAGCCGTCTCAGTTTTCTCTTAAAAAACGCCCCCAAGAGCCTGCAGACTCTCTTCTGCCATTTGAGTAGGAGAAAAAAATACCCAGCCCATGCAGGTAGTTTGCACAGGGGGCTCTCTTTGTTCTGATTTCTCAGTTCCCGCGGCCTCACCACCACTTTCACTGGCTGGCGTCAATTCTTTTGCTTGCTTTTTTTCGTTTGCTCCAGCTCAGCTCAAAGTTGGCTGGCTGGTTCTGGTTGGAGTCGGGTCGCAAGTCTCTTCCTTCCGACCCCCACCCGCGTCTTCCGCTGTTCTTTCGTGGCTTTCTTCAGTTCAGTTCAGAAGTCGATTTAAAAAAAATCAATTAGAAAAATTGATGTCAGATTTAAATGAAAAGCAATTACAAACTCTGATATAAAAATTAGTGTTTCAAATTCATGGTTTCAAATTTAATATAATAATATTTTGCTTCTCTTATTATAACAAATCCAATGGCACCCATTTCAAAAAATTATTACTTAGCGACTCCGTGGACAATCAAGAATGCTTGTAGATGGATATTTTTCAGTTGAATCAGAAAACTTTTCTTTTAATTAAAGCAAATCGAATGGCACTACTTTTTAATTTATTCAGGATTTAGGGTTCAGGAAACCATTTTTGGAATATGAATTTAGAGTTTAGAATTTAGAGTTCGGGATTTAGAGTTCAGGACTCAGAGTTCAGGATTTAGAGTTCGGGATTTAGAGTTCAGGATTTAGAGTTCAGGATTTAGAGTTCGGGATTTAGAGTTCAGGATTTAGAGTTCGGGATTTAGAGTTCAGGATTTAGAGTTCAGGATTTAGAGTTCAGGATTTAGAGTTCAGGATTTAGAGTTCAGGATTTAGAGTTCAGGATTTAGAGTTCAGGATTTAGAGTTCAGGATTTAGAGTTCAGGATTTAGAGTTCGGGATTTAGAGTTCAGGATTTAGAGTTCAGGACTCAGAGTTCAGGATTTAGAGTTCAGGATTTAGAGTTCAGGATTTAGAGTTCAGGATTTAGAGTTCAGGATTTAGAGTTCAGGATTTAGAGTTCAGGATTTAGAGTTCAGGATTTAGAGTTCAGGATTTAGAGTTCAGGATTTAGAGTTCAGGACTCAGAGTTCAGGATTTAGAGTTCAGGATTTAGAGTTCAGGACTCAGAGTTCAGGATTTAGAGTTCAGGATTTAGAGTTCCGTATTTAGAGTTCAGGTTCAGGGTATAGGGTTCAGGACTTATAATTCAGGGCTTAGTTCTCCCTGGGCAAATCAATGTTTGTCTGAAGCGAAAAGTATTATACTGTTTTATAACATTCGCATTGCGTGTTAAATAAACCCCTAGAATATTAGCGTCTATCTAAACGTGTACCATATACGTATAACTCAAAGGCAATAATCATCATATAGTTTTATTATAGTCATTCTATTTGCTGTTTAATAATTTAAAGTTTCACACGAATCTAAAATTACACAATTTTCAAGCTTAAGCTGCTTGGTGAATAAAATCGATTGGAGACCACTTTAGCTGTAAAAATAAATTTGTTTAAATCGGGTTCACCGAATGATTCACGATTCAGTATTCGATGCCATTCTACCCAATTTGATGCCGTATTACACAATTTGATGCTATTCTACACAATTCAGAGCCATTCTACACAATTTGATGCTATATTACACAATTCAGTGCCATTCTACACAATTTGATGCCATTCTACTTAACTTGATGTCATATTACACAATTTGATGCCATATTACACAGATTGGTTCCATATTACACTATTTGATGCCGCATTACACAATTTGATGCCATTCTACACAATTTGATGTCATATTACACAGTTTAATGCCATATTACACAGTTTAATGCCATATTACACAATTTGATGCCATGTTACACAATTCAATGCCTTTCTACACAATTTGATGCCATATTACATAATTCGATGCTATATTACAGAGTTTGATACCATATTACACAATTTGATACCATATTACACAATTTGATGCCGTATTACACAATTTGGTGCCATATTACACAATTTGGTGCCATATTACACAATCCAGTTCCATACTACACAAGTGAAAGATTTATAGAAAGCCAAAAAGTGTCTACTATTTACCAATGCAGATTCCGGGAACTCATCATCAATCAGAGGAGACTCTGTGCAGTGGGTGGAGCTAGCTAGTTATGGATGGTGACCTCATCTCCAAAAAATCCCTTTTTATATATCCCCAATACATTTTTGTCGGGATTCCAGCCCGGTCGCATATCAACTAGCTCATATCTATCTCATCTATCTTGGGATCTTTGGAGGCTGTGAATAATGAATGCATGGATGGGGGTGGAAGAACCGCCAGTTCTGAGACACCGCTAAGACACAACAAAAAATCTACTGCCTGAAAGTTAACTGCATGGCTGAGCAAGATCAAGAAGGCGCTAGTAGTTTGGGAAAAGTTGTCAAAATCTAGACAAAATCATTCGCAAGCTACCATGCCGTTCGTGTTTCTTTTTTTGCCAAGCTTTTGTTGATGTTGAACTCCCGCTGCACTGGCGATACATGAATGCCAAGGAAATGGCAGTGGAAAAAAATCTGTGTGCTTTTTGCTTTTGCAAAATCGCAAGTTGAAATGTGTGTCTGCGTGTAATGTGTGGTTTTTATGCTTTTTTTGCTGTGGCCTGAATACAGATTTATAAGATTTGCTTGGTGGGTGTGGAGAGATGAAGATCAGATTGGAAAGATTGGGAAGTGAAATAGCAAATGAAGGGAGGGTGAGAAGAAAGAAGATAGGGTAAGTAGGGAGAGGAGAGGGTGAGAAAGGAGAAAGAGAGGGTGAGAAAGGAGAAAGAGAGGGTGAGAAAGGAGATAGAGAGGGTGAGAAGGGAGATGGAGAGGGTGAGAAGGGAGAAAGAGAGGGTGAGAAGGGAGATGGAGAGGGTGAGATGAGAAAGGAGAAAGAGAGGGTGAGAAAGGAGAAAGAGAGGGTGAGAAATGAGATAGAGAGGGTGAGAAGGTTGGAAAGAGAGGGTGAGAAGGTAGAAAGAGAGGGTGAGAAGGGAGATGGAGAGGGTGAGAAGGGAGAAAGAGAGGGTGAGAAGGGAGATGGAGAGGGTGAGAAGGGAGAAAGAGGGGGTGAGAAAGGAGATAGAGAGGGTGGGAAAGTAGAAAAAGGGGGTGAGAAAGGAGAGAGGGTGAGGAGGGAGGGGTAAAAAGCAAGATAAACGACAACACAATTTTACCATCTGACCAGCAAATCGGCACAAGATCTCCGCTTTTTCTCAATCCCGATTTCCATCTGTAGATTTTTGCTCCTCCCGGTGGGCAAAAATCGCATTTATAGGGGAAAATTTGCGCACCTGCCGCTGAAGCAGAAGTTGCTTCCTTCTAGGAGCAGAGAATATAGCGGAGCGGAGCGGGAGAGTCGCCAAGAGTAGAAACCCGGAAGCGACTCTGAAGTTGCAAGTTACTTCTTTTTCTCATTCTTAGAAAGCAAAAGAAAATCTGAAAGCGCAGCAATGGGGCAGTTCCGCTGGAAAAAATCACTTTTATGATAGGAAATGCATTGTGCCGAATTTCTGGTACAAAAAAAGCGCCGAGTACAAGAAGGTACTGCAGAGCAGTGCCGATATGCTTGCTAAACTGACTCAAGTGACTCATTGTTGTAAGAGCAAAAAAACACAATTTCCCAGCAGGCTTGAAAATTGCGTCTATGAATTCTGTAGAATATGGTGCCGCCTTCTGTTTGTGTAATAATCGGCGCCTTCGATGTAATTAATGGCGCCAGAATGTATTAATGGACGCTCAATAATGTAAAAACAATGAAATAGGTAACTCCAAATTGAAACGACCAGTTTAGAAAATCTAACGATCAATTCAAAAAACGTAATGATCAGTTCAGAAAATGTAATGATCAGTTCAGAAAATGTAATGATCAGTTCAGAAAATGTAATGATCAGTTCAGAAAATGTAATGATCAGCTCAGAAAATGTAATGATTAGTTCAGAAAATGTAATGATCAGTTCAGAAAATGTAATGATCAATTCAGAAAATGTAATGATCAATTCAGAAAATGTAATGATCAATTCAGAAAATGTAATGATCAATTCAGAAAATGTAATGATCAGTTTAGAAAATGTAATGATCAGTTCAGAAAATGTAATGATCAGTTCAGAAAATGTAATGATCAGTTCAGAAAATGTAATGATCAGTTCAGAAAATGTAATGATCAGTTCAGAAAATGTAATGATCAGTTCAGAAAATGTAATGATCAGTTCAGAAAATGTAATAATCAGTTCAGAAAATGTAATGATCAATTCAGAAAATGTAATAATCAGTTCAGAAAATGTAATGATCAATTCAGAAAATGTAATGATCAATTCAGAAAATGTAATAATCAGTTCAGAAAATGTAATGATCAATTCAGAAAATGTAATGATCAATTCAGAAAATGTAATAATCAGTTCAGAAAATGTAATGATCAATTCAGAAAATGTAATAATCAGTTCAGAAAATGTAATGTTTGCAGAAAATTTCTTTAAAAGAAACTGCCAAAATTAGCATAGAATTGTCAAAGTGAGCAATAGACCCCAAACAGGCTCTCAATTCTCAGTTGTAAAGGTTTCCCGAAATGGGAATCGATAAAATACAATGCATATAGCAGGTCAGCACTCTGTCTATAAAGGTAAGCGTTTTGTTTCAGAGTTGAAACAGTAGGATTTCAACAATTCTCCCCAACCAGTCGCCAACCAGAATGAAACTGCTTCTATCGACTAGAAAATCTTTCCTCTATAGAACAGGGGAACAGAGAGAAATATGACACCCTCAATAATCCTCTTCACTGCTCTTCTGTAGCCTGCTGTGTACAAGTAACCCAGCACCACTGCATGGATACATGGGTCCCCAAGTTTTTGGAAAAGACAGATTTTACCTTAGTAATACAGACAGACAGGCAGGCAGGCAGAGGGACAATTGCGGATGTTGAAATCTCTCAATGCATCCCCTTAATAGTTGGTTCCAGCAAACAGTATATTAGCTATAGTAGTCAGTTGCCATTGTTTGCTATTATAGAAATATTTCCAGTTTGTGGCAAACACTGCAATGTGGATAAAGGCACTATCGATGACTGCGGGGCATAAGGGTTCACAACGGCAACAAGTTACTTCTATATATAGGATAATCATATATTGGGAAAAATGAACGAGAAGAGGGAGAAGTGAGAGAGAGATGGAATGTTGCAGAGTCCCTGCATAGGGTGATGATGGCTCACGCCTGCCCTCACCTGGTCGTGTAGTTGAGCAAACAGCAATTAATTTTTCGTCGCTGGAGTGACCTAAACCCCAAATCCGCGGGATTCTGGATTAACGGGAATTGAGAATGAAATTCCCATATATATATAACTGGCTCTGAAATGGCAAAGTGAAATAAATGGTTTCCATACATATGCCAGTCAGAATGCAAGACGTCAACTCCTTTGCCTTTGTTCCCTCGTTCTACACGAAATTTATTGTCTAGTGGCCCTGTAGAACTAATTGAATATTAATCTGAATAGATCGATAAAATCATTTAAAACAATTAAAAGAACGTCGGAATTAATCTTCGTTAAAATATCGAATAAATTGCAGAAGAGGAACTTAGAAAATCAATTTTAATTTGAAATGTCGTAAGACAACTTTGCACTATTTCTCACATTTTCCATAGCTACTTTCTACTTTAAGTAAACGCATTTGTTTTTTATTTTCAGTTTCAGATAATTTGTTGAAAAAGCTTTATAAATTTAAATTTGTTATTCTAATGGGTGAGATTCTAATGGGTGAGAATCAAAGGGGGGAGATTCTAATGGGTGAGATTCTAATGGGTGAGATTCTAATGGGTGAGATTCTAATGGGTGAGATTCTAATGGGTGAGATTCTAATGGGTGAGATTCTAATGGGTGAGATTCTAATGGGTGAGATTCTAATGGGTGAGATTCTAATGGGTGAGATTCTAATGGGTGAGATTCTAATGGGTGAGATTCTAATGGGTGAGGTTCTAATGGGTGAGATTCTAATGGGTGAGGTTCTAATGGGTGAGATTCTAATGGGTGAGATTCTAATGGGTGAGATTCTAATGGGTAAGATTCTAATGGGTGAGGTTCTAATGGGTGAGATTTTAATGACTGAGGTTCTAATGGGTGAGGTTCTAATGGGTGAGATTCTAATGGGTAAGATTCTAATGGGTAAGATTCTAATGGGTAAGATTCTAATGGGTGAGATTCTAATGGGTAAGATTCTAATGGGTGAGGTTCTAATGGGTGAGATTCTAATGGGTGAGATTCTAATGGGTGAGATTCTAATGGGTAAGATTCTAATGGGTGAGGTTCTAATGGGTGAGATTTTAATGACTGAGGTTCTAATGGGTGAGGTTCTAATGGGTGAGATTCTAATGGGTGAGATTCTAAGGATTAGATCTGAAATCTCCCTACTCGATTTTCTCCATTTCCCAGTCGCTCCAACCCTGCCCTCGGTGACGGCCAACTCATCTCAGCCGGTCGCTGGTTCGAATCTTCGCCTGCTCTGCTCAACTTCTGGCGGAAATCCGGCGCCCAGTTTGACTTGGCAAATTCGAACCAACGGAGGTTCGGGGTTCGAATCTGTCGAAGCGGACTCGACCAAAGGCGCTCCCGTGACGCCGTTCGGTCAGGTGACTAGTCAGCTCACATTGAATCAAGTCAGAGCTGAGTACAATCGAGCGGTGGTCCGGTGCCTAGCAACCAATCCTGTGGCAAATTTGAGCAGTCCAGATTACGTGCTCAACGTGCTTTGTAAGTTGATTGTTGCTTGAATGCTAGATTTGGCTGAGTCTATTCTGTCTCACCTCTTAGAATATCAACCCGTAGAATATCACCCTTGAGAATATCTGTCCTTAGAATCTCAACCTTGTCTCACCTTTTAGAATCTCATCTTTAGAATCTCAGTCTTGATAATATTACCCCTAGTTTATCACCCCTTAGAATTTCACCTCAGAGTCTCTCCCCTCGAGTCTCACCCTTAGTGTCTCACCCCTTAGAGTCTCATCCTTTAGAGTCTCACCCGCCAGAGTCTCAACCCTTAGAATCTCACAGTTAGAGTCTCAAACCTTAGAGTCTCACCCCTATAGTCTCACCCCTTAGAGTCTAACCCCATATAGTCTCATCTTTAGAGTCTCAACCCGTAGAGTCTCACCCTTAGAGTCTCACCCCTAGAGTCTCATCTCTTAGAGTCTCATCCTTTAGTGTCTCATCCCTTAGAGTCTCATCCCTTAGAGTCTCACCCCTTAGAGTCTCACCACTTAGAGTCTCACCCCTTAGAGTCTCACCCGTTAGAGTCTTACCACTTAGTGTCTGATCCCTTAGGGTCTCACCACTTAGAGTCTCATCCCTTAGGGTCTCATCCCTTAGAGTCTCATATTGGAAGTTCCAGGCCAAAGCCGTACAAAGGCTTGATGTTCTAAGAGGTACCAAATCTATAATTAAAATGCAATGATATACTTAAAAAAAATTCTTCAACAAAAAATCGCCTGCGCAGACCTTCCCGTGGTGACAGCGGTGCCCTCACTGGCCATTGAGCTTGGCGCCGAGGTCGCGATCGAGTGCTCGGCAACCGGAAATCCGGAGCCCACTGTTCGGCTTGAGAATGGCGCGGGCGAGATTCTATCCGGTGAGATTTTAGTTTGTGACTTCAGTAAGATTCTACTTTGCCTTGCAACTATTACTGCTTAGAGTCTCACCCCTTAGAGTCTCACCCCTTAGAGTCTCACTCCTTATAGTCTCACTCCTAAGAATCCCACCCCCTCAGAATCTCACCCTTCGTAGAATCTCAACACTTAGAATCTCACCGCTTTAGAATCTCACCCCTTAGAATCTCACCCCTTAGAATCTCACCCCTTAGAATCTTACCCCTTAGAATCTCATGCCTTAAAATCCCACCCCTTATAATCTCACCCCTTAGAATCTCACCCCTTAGAGTCTCACTCCTAAGAATCTCACCCCTCAGAATCTCACCCTTTAGAGTCCCACCCCGTTAGAATCTCACCCCTTAGAATCTCACCCATTAGAATCTCACCCCTTAGAGTCTCACTCCTAAGAATCTCACCCCTTAGAATCTCACCCTTTAGAATTCCACCCCGTTAGAATCTCACCCCTTAGAATCTCACCCCTTAGAATCTCACCCCTTAGAATCTCACCCCTTAGAATCTCACCCCTTAGAATCTCACTCCTAAGAATCTCACCCCTCAGAGTCTCAACCTTTAGAATCCCACCCCGTTAGAATCTCACCCCTTAGAATCTTACCCCTTAGAATCTCACCCCTTAGAATCTCACCCCTTAGAATCTCACCGCTTAGAATCTCACCCCTAAGAGTCTCACTCCTAAGAATCTCACCCCTTAGAACCTAACCCTATAGAATCTCACTTCTTAGAATCCCACCTCTTAGAATCACCCCTTAGAATCCCACCCGTTAGAATCTCACCCTTCGTAGATCATCTCAACATTTAGAATCTCACCGCTTTAGAATCTCACCCCTTAGAATCTCACCCCTTAGAATCTCACCCCTTAAAACCTAACCCTATAGAATCTCACTTCATAGAATCCCACCTCTTAGAATCACCCCTTAGAATCTCACCCTTTAGAATCTCACCCCTTCGAATCTCCCCGTTAGAATCTCACCCTTTGAAAATTCCCCACCCTTAGAATCTCGCCCTTAAAAATATCATCCCCTTAGAATCCTACCTTTTTGAGAATTTCTCACCATAGAATCTCAACCTAAGAATCTCCCTTTTGAAAATTTCATCCCTTAGACTCTCATTCCTTCGAACTCACCCTGTGCGAGCGGGTGGCAGCGTACAGTATTATGCGTTTTTACATGTTCTCGGGAGTCAGCGGAACTTTGACAAATTTGTCAAAATCTGTTACTAATTCGTCTTGCCTTTGTTTTATTGTCATCCCGCAGCTGTCTCCCCTCTGAGGGTGCGCTACCGCCTGACCGCCCACCAGCCCAGCCAGTCTGGCACCTACCGCTGCGTCGGCGACAACCGCCTCGGCGCCAGCAACGCCTCTTTCGCCATAGACATCCAGTACGGGCCCAAGGTCAGCGGGCCCGGCACTGTGACAGCTCGGTCTGGCGATCAGCTGACCATCCAGTGCTCGGCTGACGCTAATCCAGCAGCTCCATCAAGCTCGGTAGTCTGGACTCACCTGAGTAGTGGTCGATCCAAGTCGGACGTCGGAGCGACTTTGGTAATTAGGAAAGTCGATCGATCCGACGCGGGCGTTTGGCGATGTCGGTTTGCCAACACGCTGACGCCGAGCTCCGGGCCGCCGGTGCAGCGAGATGGAGCGGCCGACACGACGGTGATTGTCGAGTATCCTCCGGGACTGCCGGCGACATCTGCGGCAGAGAGGCAGCTGATTCGGGGTCAGAATGTGACGGTTGTCTGCGTGGCCAACGCGGAGAGTCCCGGTGAGCTGGGGGATGCCTGAGTGACGGGGTGACTGAGTGACGGGGTGACTGAGTGACGGGGTGACTGAGTGACGGGGTGACTGAGTGACGGGGTGACTGAGTGACGGGGTGACTGAGTGACGGGGTGACTGAGTGACGGGGTGACTGAGTGACGGGGTGACTGAGTGACGGGGTGACTGAGTGACGGGGTGACTGAGTGACGGGGTGACTGAGTGACGGGGTGACTGAGTGACGGGGTGACTGAGTGACGGGGTGACTGAGTGACGGGGTGACTGAGTGCCAGGGTGACTGAGTGACGGGGTGACTGAGTGACGGGGTGACTGAGTGCCGGGTGACTGAGTGACGGGGTGACACTATGAAAGAGTGACACGATGAAAGAGTGACACGATGAAAGAGTGACACGATGAGAGAGTGACACGATGAAAGAGTGACACGATGAAAGAGTGACACGATGAAAGAGTGACACGATGAAAGAGTGACACGATGAAAGAGTGACACGATGAAAGAGTGACACGATGAAAGAGTGACACGATGAAAGAGTGACACGATGAAAGAGTGACACGATGAAAGAGTGACACGATGAAAGAGTGACACGATGAAAGAGTGACACGATGAAAGAGTGACACGATGAAAGAGTGACACGATGAAAGAGTGACACGATGAAAGAGTGACACGATGAAAGAGTGACACGATGAAAGAGTGACACGATGAAAGAGTGACACGATGAAAGAGTGACACGATGAAAGAGTGACACGATGAAAGAGTGACACGATGAAAGAGTGACACGATGAAAGAGTGACACGATGAAAGAGTGACACGATGAGAGAGTGACACGATGAAAGAGTGACACGATGAAAGAGTGACACGATGAAAGAGTGACACGATGAAAGAGTGACACGATGAAAGAGTGACACGATGAAAGAGTGACACGATGAAAGAGTGACACGATGAAAGAGTGACACGATGAAAGAGTGACACGATGAAAGAGTGACACGATGAAAGAGTGACACGATGAAAGAGTGACACGATGAAAGAGTGACACGATGAAAGAGTGACACGATGAAAGAGTGACACGATGAAAGAGTGACACGATGAAAGAGTGACACGATGAAAGAGTGACACGATGAAAGAGTGACACGATGAAAGAGTGACACGATGAAAGAGTGACACGATGAAAGAGTGACACGATGAAAGAGTGACACGATGAAAGAGTGACACGATGAAAGAGTGACACGATGAAAGAGTGACACGATGAAAGAGTGACACGATGAAAGAGTGACACGATGAAAGAGTGACACGATGAAAGAGTGACACGATGAAAGAGTGACACGATGAAAGAGTGACACGATGAAAGAGTGACACGATGAAAGAGTGACACGATGAAAGAGTGACACGATGAAAGAGTGACACGATGAAAGAGTGACACGATGAAAGAGTGACACGATGAAAGAGTGACACGATGAAAGAGTGACACGATGAAAGAGTGACACGATGAAAGAGTGACACGATGAAAGAGTGACACGATGAAAGAGTGACACGATGAAAGAGTGACACGATGAAAGAGTGACACGATGAAAGAGTGACACGATGAAAGAGTGACACGATGAAAGAGTGACACGATGAAAGAGTGACACGATGAAAGAGTGACACGATGAAAGAGTGACACGATGAAAGAGTGACACGATGAAAGAGTGACACGATGAAAGAGTGACACGATGAAAGAGTGACACGATGAAAGAGTGACACGATGAAAGAGTGACACGATGAAAGAGTGACACGATGAAAGAGTGACACGATGAAAGAGTGACACGATGAAAGAGTGACACGATGAAAGAGTGACACGATGAAAGAGTGACACGATGAAAGAGTGACACGATGAAAGAGTGACACGATGAAAGAGTGACACGATGAAAGAGTGACACGATGAAAGAGTGACACGATGAAAGAGTGACACGATGAAAGAGTGACACGATGAAAGAGTGACACGATGAAAGAGTGACACGATGAAAGAGTGACACGATGAAAGAGTGACACGATGAAAGAGTGACACGATGAAAGAGTGACACGATGAAAGAGTGACACGATGAAAGAGTGACACGATGAAAGAGTGACACGATGAAAGAGTGACACGATGAAAGAGTGACACGATGAAAGAGTGACACGATCCTGCACATCCCTCCGCCAGGCGTGCCGTCTCCCAGGTTTCGGTGGACCAAATCCGGCTCGCTATTCGAGTCAGCCGGACCGACCCTCGCCCTGGCAAACGTCTCCCTCTCCGACTCTGGCGTGTACTTTTGCACCCCTAGCAACGCCGCAGGCCACGGGCCAACTACGTCGATCAGCTTGGATGTGGAGCAGGCGCCTGAGTGGCTGGAGCCTCAGCCGCGCGAGACGAAATCGGCCTCGGTTACCGATTCGAAAGACTTCCGGTTGGTTTGCACTGCTCGAGCCAAACCGGAACCGAGTTTTGCTTGGTACAAAGACGGCAAACTGATTCCAGCTGAGTGGTTCAGCGTCGAGACCAGCTCGGTTAGCGAGGACGCCGGATTGAGAGAGTACGTTAAAAACAATGGCGCGAGTTTAAATAGACACTTTTTCTTAGAAGTACTCACTGACGTCTGTATTTGGGTGCCATCTTGAGCGGCGCCAAAAAACTTTATCAGCGACGCCAAAACCCTTTATCAGCGACGCCAAAACCCTTAATCAGTGGCGCCAAAACCTTTTATCAGCGGCGCCAACCAAATTCCTTTATCCGCAGCGCTAAAACATTTTATTAGCGACGCCAAAACCCTTAATCAGCGACGCCAAAACTCTTTATCAGCGACGCCAAAAACCCTTTATCAGCGACGCCAAAACCCTTTATCAGCGATGCCAAAACCCTTAATCAGTGGCGCCAAAACCTTTTATCAGCGGCGCCAAATTCCTTTATCCGCAGCGCAAAAACATTTTATTAGCGACGCCAAAACCCTTAATCAGCGACGCCAAAACTCTTTATCAGCGACGCCAAAACCCTTTATCAGCGACGCCAAAACTCTTTATCAGCGACGCCAAAACCTTTAATCAGTGGCGCCAAAACCTTTTATCAGCGGCGCCAAATTCCTTTATCCGCAGCGCTAAAACATTTTATCAGCGGCGCCAAAACCCTTTATCCGCAGCGCCAAAACCTTTTATCAGCGGCGCCAAATTCCTTTATTCGCAGCGCTAAAACATTTTATTAGTGGCGCCAAAACCCTTTATCAAAGGCGCCAAAACCTTTTATCAGCGGCGTCAAATTCCTTTATCCGCAGCGCTAAAACATTTTATCAGTGGCGCCAAAGTAACCACCAATGGGTCCAAAAAAATTAGTAGATTTCTAATACGTCCCAAGTTTCTTAACCATTTCATACACTAATGAATCATCTCTGTCAATCATTGTCTATGCTCAGGTACCGCACCGTAAGCTACCTGAATTTTCGAGGCGCCCAACGAACCAACGGTCAGCTCAGGCCCGAGGACAATGGCCGGTACCTGTGCGAGGCCAGCAATAGGAGGGGCAAAATCTCTGCCAGGATTCCACTTGTTGTGGAATGTGAGAGTCGCTTCGGTGTTTTCCTGGCTTATCTACCGTCACTCTACCTTTATCTACCGTGATTCTACCTTTATCTACCGTAACTCTACTTTTATCTACTGTCACTCTACCTTTATCTATCGTAACTATACTTTTATCTACCGTCACTCTACCTTTATCTACCGTAACTCTACCTTATCTACCGTCACTCCAACTTTATCTAACGTCAATCTACCTTTATCTACCATCACCCTATCTTTACCTACCGTCACTCTACCTTATCTACCGTCACTCTACCTTATCTACCGTCACTCTACCTTTATCTACCGTGATTCTACCTTTATCTACCGTAACTCTACTTTTATCTACTGTCACTCTACCTTTATCTACCGTAACTATACTTTTATCTACCGTCACTCTACCTTTATCTACCGTAACTCTACCTTATCTACCGTCACTCCACCTTTATCTAACGTCAATCTACCTTTATCTACCATCACCCTATCTTTACCTACCGTCACTCTACCTTATCTACCGTCACTCTACCTTTATCTAACGTCAATTCTTTTATCTACCATCACCCTACCTTTACCTACCGTCACTCTACCTTATCTACCGTCACTCCACTTTTATCTAACGTCAATCTACCTTTATCTACCGTCACTCTACCTTTATCTAACGTCAATCTACCTTATCTACCATCACCCTACCTTTACCTACCGTCACTCTACCTTATCTACCGTCACTCCACCTTTATCTACCGTCGCTCTACCTTTATCTCACGTCACTCTACTTTATCTACTGTCACTCCACCTTTATCTAACGTCACTCTACCTTATCTACCGTCACTCTACCCCACAGTCAAACCGCAGATCGCCCCAGTGGAAACAAAAATCGCCAAGCCAGAGGGCACATCGGTGGACTTCACCTGCCCTATTCTGGCCCAGCCTCGGCCCACCATCACCTGGCAACTCGCTCTGCCAACCGGCGAGACTAAAAGGGTGGACACCTCAGCTCGATTTGAGTCGGACTCAGCCATACCCTACAGATACCTGAGCCATCTGGAACGAGTTCCCGATCTGGGAATTTACACCTGCCTAGCAACCAACCGTTTAGGCAGTGCTCAAATTAATTTTCGAGTTCTAGCCCCAACGGTACCCGATCCGCCGACCGAGTTGCGTGTGACTTCATCCGGATGGGACTTTGTAACGTTGAGCTGGTCGACGGCGTTCTCAGGCGGAAGTCCCGTGCAGTACTGGAGTCGGGTGCTGACTAAGGACCGAGCCACCGGCCAGGTCAGGACCAGCACGAGACGTTGCGACACCTCGACTTTGACTAACATCACTGGATTGTTGCCGGGAACAAATTATACGATTCAGGTTTGTGTTCTGACTTGGTTTTAATTCCTCTGATTTCGAAATTCGATTAGCAAACATTTGCAAGTACTCGAAAAATTCACAAGAGCTCAAAAATGCAAAAAACGAAAAACTTCCCAAGCTTGAAGCTTCCCAACCTCGAAGCTTCCCAACCTCGAAGCTTCCCAAACTCGAAGCTTCCCAAACTCGAAACTTTCAACCTATCGAGCTCAAAACTTCTCAATCTCGAAACTTCCCAAACTCGAAACTTCCCAAGCTTGAAACTTCCCAAGCTCGAAACTTCTTAAGTTCGAAACTTCCCAACTCGTAACTTCCCAAGCTCGAAACTTCCCAAGCTCGAAACTTCCCAAGCTCGAAATATCCCAAGCTCGAAACATCCCAAGCTCGAAACATCCCAAGCTCGAAACTTCCCAAGCTCGAAACTTCCCAAGCTTGAAACTTCTTAAGTTCGAAACTTCCCAAACTCATAACTTCCCAAGCTCGAAACTTCCCAAACTCGAAACTTCCCAATCTCGAAACTTCCCAAACTCGAAACTTCCCAAGCTCGTAACTTCCCAAGCTCGAAGCTTCCCAAGCTTGAAACTTCCCAAGCTCGAAGCTTCCCAAACTCGAAACTTCCCAAACTCAAAAATTCACAAGCTCGAAACTTCACACGAGGGGGACTCGAACCAAGGTGAAACCTTAATCACCCCTCCAGATCTACGGTCTAAACAGCCTCGGCCAGAGCAACTACAGCACAGCGATAAGCCAGGTGACAGCCAGTCTGTCACTGCCCAAGCCAACCAAAGTTGAGCTGACTGAAGACGGCACAAAATTGTCAATCACTCTGCAACATACTGCTGACTACTGTTTGAGAATTGAATCTTCGGACGATTCTGGAACATCTTGGTCGCTGTACCAGTACTGCTTGGCCATCGAAGACTCCACTAGCATCATCTCGGGCATTAATAAGAACTTGCTCTACAGAGTGTCCGTCTGTTTAACCGCTAGAGAAGAAGTCTGCGGTTTGTCTACCTTGTCTACTGGAAGTAGTGAGTAAAGCGACTTTAGTGTTTTTATCTTGTCGACAAAAAACGTTTCAAGGGTACAAGCGTGTTTCATAAATAACCAATTTTTTCTTGCAATTTTAAAATGGACGCTAGTCTGTGAAGAGTTGCTTGATATCTGTGTGAAGATTTGTTTGAGATCTGTTTGAAGACTTTCGTTTGAGGTCTGTGAAGACTTCTTTGAGGTCTGTGAAGACTTGCTTGAGGTCTGTGTGAAGACTTGCTTGAGGTCTGTGAAGACTTGCTTGAGGTCTGTGAAGAGAAGCCTGAGGTCCGTGTAGACTTGCTTGAGATCTGGAAAGACTGAGTGAAACCGTGAATATCGGGTTCGAGTGATTTCTATTGCACCAAAATTCACCAGTAAATTTAGCAAAATCATAACTTAATACGACAAAAGCATATGGTCACAAGCATGGCATAGACACAGCCCAACCCTGACCTGTCAACTAATATTATTAATCTATTTTAATCCATTATAATAACTAATGCCCTTTGAATGCTATACCCTCAAAATTCACCCACCCCCCAAAAATCCTCCACGTGACTAGGACAGTTTAAATATTCAAGCTTTTGTTAAAATGAATCAGTCAGTGAGCTCTTAGATGAAGCTGCGGGATCTTCCACTTCCACTTCCTGAGATTGTGAGTCTGGAGCTGGTGAGCAGAGTCAGAGTGGTGCATCAGATCACACTGCTTCACACAGTCACTACGCTTTTTGACTCTTTTTTTAACAATCCACTTGAGACAGCTTGAAGTGGTGCTGCGATACTGTCATATAGTGACACATCTTTCAGATCAAAAGTTGGGTTTTGAAAGAGTTCGAAATGAAATAGTTAAATCATAAAAATTATTTTGTTGTAAACGAGTTGAATTCTAGATCAAACAAACCAGTGAATAGTGAGATTAATTGGGTCATAAAATCCGTTAGATAATGAGATGAGTTGGGTCTTAAATTTGAGATATTGAGATGAATTGGGTCATAAAATCCTTTAGATAATGAGATGAGTTGGGTCTTAAATTTGAGATATTGAGATGAATTGGGTCATAAAATCCTTTAGATAATGAGATGAGTTGGGTCTTAAAATTCTTTGGATAATGAGATGAATTGGGTCATAAAATCCGTTAGATAACGAGATGAGTTGGGTCTTAAATTTGAGATATTGAGATGAATTGGGTCATAAAATCCGTTAGATAATGAGATGAGTTGGGTCTTAAATTTGAGATATTGAGATGAATTGGGTCATAAAATCCGTTAGATAATGAGATGAGTTGGGTCTTAAAATTCTTTGGATAATGAGATGAATTGGGTCATAAAATCCGTTAGATAACGAGATGAGTTGGGTCTTAAATTTGAGATATTGAGATGAATTGGGTAATAAAATCCAGTTAATAGTGAGATGAGTTGAGTCATAAAATCCTTCAGATAATGAGTTGAGTTGGGTCATAAAATCCTTTAGATAACGAGATGAATTGGGTCATAAAATCCAGTGAATAATGAGATGATTTGGGCTTAACTGCAATAGAAAAGATGATTCAGCATTCAGTGTCATTCACTCAACTGTTGCCCTTGGTATTGGCCCACCTGGCTCTACAAAATTTCTTAGAAAACCGTTACGCCTCAGAATGCATGCACATCTGTCTCTGCTTGCTGATTGGCTGAAACTGAGATATCGCTGACCAAGGTTTGATTTTATAACTCACTCATCGCCTCTCCTTTCCTGCTAATGCTTTGCCAAGCGTTTTCTAATCAAACAGTGACGCTTCAACTTAAAAAAAAGTAAGTTGTGTTGCATCTTGATAAAATGCTAATTAAGCTAGCGATTGAGATAATTTTTATAAGTTTTTTAAGGACTTCAGTCTGCCCTGACACACCCATTCTAGAGCTCCTGACATCTCCTGACACCCGTTCTAGAGCTCCTGACACCTATTCTAGAGCTCCTGACATCTCCTGACACCCGTTCTAGAGCTCCTGACACCTATTCTAGAGCTCCTGACATCTCCTGACACCCGTTCTAGAGCTCCTGACACCTATTCTAGAGCTCCTGACATCTCCTGACACCCGTTCTAGAGCTCCTGACACCTATTCTAGAGCTCCTGACATCTCCTGACACCCGTTCTAGAGCTCTTCACATCTCCTGACACCCGTTCTAGAGCTCCTGACACCCGTTCTAGAGCTCCTGACACCTATTCTAGAGCTCCTGACATCTCCTGACAACCATTCTAGAGCTCTAACAGCTCCTGACAACCATTTTAGAGCTCTAACAGCCCCTGAGACCCCCTCACGCCCTTGTCTACCATTCTGAGCAATTATTTGCATAAGCTGCAGCTTCCGTTACCTTCCTAGCTTTGGCCAACGTCACTGCAAACTCGCTTTGCAACGCTTTTCTGCTTCCCTCTTTTGTATCTCCCCTCGCATCTCCCTCCTCTTTATCTAAACCGTCTCCCTGGCCTCATTTGTCTTTTCTTGTTGCCTCGGAGGGAATAATACTGTTCCATCGCGTGTGCCTATGAGCAGTTCCATTATTTTTTCTTTACCTCGACCATACTGGCAGATAAAATCTGCTGATTTTTCGACTTGGTTACAGACCCGCCAGTTTCTTCAAGGCCTTGCATGACTTTCGTCCATTCATTGCCAATCTTTTCTTACCTATCTCTTTTTCCTACAGACCAATTATTATGATCGATTCTACCTATAAACTGGCGAGTCATCTGGGCTTAGTCATGGACTGCTAGGAGTTACTCTTATCTGGATTGGAAACTAGTCATGGACTGCTAAGAATTTGCTTATCCTTTCTTTCATCGTGTCACTCTTTCATCGTGTCACTCTTTCATCGTGTCACTCTTTCATCGTGTCACTCTTTCATCGTGTCACTCTTTCATCGTGTCACTCTTTCATCGTGTCACTCTTTCATCGTGTCACTCTTTCATCGTGTCACTCTTTCATCGTGTCACTCTTTCATCGTGTCACTCTTTCATCGTGTCACTCTTTCATCGTGTCACTCTTTCATCGTGTCACTCTTTCATCGTGTCACTCTTTCATCGTGTCACTCTTTCATCGTGTCACTCTTTCATCGTGTCACTCTTTCATCGTGTCACTCTTTCATCGTGTCACTCTTTCATCGTGTCACTCTTTCATCGTGTCACTCTTTCATCGTGTCACTCTTTCATCGTGTCACTCTTTCATCGTGTCACTCTTTCATCGTGTCACTCTTTCATCGTGTCACTCTTTCATCGTGTCACTCTTTCATCGTGTCACTCTTTCATCGTGTCACTCTTTCATCGTGTCGCTCTTTCATCGTGTCACTCTTTCATCGTGTCACTCTTTCATCGTGTCACTCTTTCATCGTGTCACTCTTTCATCGTGTCACTCTCTCATCGTATCACTCTTTCATCGTGTCACTCTTTCATCGTGTCACTCTTTCATCGTGTCACTCTTTCATCGTGTCACTCTTTCATCGTGTCACTCTTTCATCGTGTCACTCTTTCATCGTGTCACTCTTTCATCGTGTCATTCTTTCACCTTCAAGGGCGCTAATTGCACGATCAGAGCCAAGCCGAGATTCCCATTTCGTAGCTCCAAATCAATATGACTGCATTTGGAATCGAACCTGGGCCGCTGGCACATCAGAGCTTCGCACCAGACCACTGGGCTACGGCTCCCTGTCTATGTCACCATCCTGAATAATAGACAGGATAGAAGCTGCCCCTCTCGATAGCAGCTGGTCTCCCAGACAGAAGAAAAAGCTCCGTAAAATAAAAAGACGGCAAAGGAATCGTTCGTTTCGTTAAAAATTCCGTTTTTTATTTTCACGAAAATGATCTGTCGCGGAGGCGATTACGTAACTATCTGGAGTTACATAATTCCCAGCCGTGGAGAGACTTACTTTGTCGCCTTTCTAAGAAAAAATCCGAAAGCCCGGAAAGCCTGGAGAAAAACCGTGAGAGTGGCTCGGAGTCACTTTTTAGCCAGCTTTTCGCTTCATTCTACTGTTTGCTTGTCGGCACCCCAAAGCGTTCCGCCATTTTTACTTAAGCAACCAAAGACCTTGCGCTGACCACTTCGTCCTGTTTGACTTGCGCTGGAGACTCAAACAGATTTTCTCCTTCCAAACCACTTCAGAATCCCCTGCATCAGTTTGAGGGCTTGTTTGTCCAGGCTGGGCTGCTGGCCTTGTTGACTCTGTGTGACCGCCCCAGCGCTGGGTGTCCCTCTTCCCATCTCGCTCGGCATCTCTCCCTCTCTCCCTCCCTCTCTCCCTTTATCCCTCTCTCTCCCTCTCTCCCTCCCTCTCTCCCTTTATCCCTCTCTCTCCCTCTCTCCCTCCCTCTCTCCCTTTATCCCTCTCTCTCCCTCTCTCCCTCCCTCTCTCCCTTTATCCCTCTCTCTCCCTCTCTCCCTTTCTATCCCTCTCTCTCCCTCTCCCTCTCTCACCCTCTCTCCCTCTCACTCTCTCCCTCTCTATCCCTCTCTCTCTCCCTCTCTCCCTCTCTATCCCTCTCTCTCCCTCTCTCCGTCTCTATCCCTCTCTCTTACTCTCTCCTTCTCAATCCCTCTCTCTCCCTCTCTCTCCCTCTCTCCCTCTCACTCTCTCCCTCTCTATCCCTCTCTCTCCCTCTCTCCCTCTCTATCCCTCTCTCTCCCTCTCTCCGTCTCTATCCCTCTCTCTTACTCTCTCCTTCTCAATCCCTCTCTATCCCTCTCTCCCTCTCTCACTCTCTCACTCTCCCCCTCTCTCCCTCTCTCCCTCTCTATCCCTCTCTCTCCCTCTCCCTCTTTCCCTCTCTCCCTCTCTATCCCTCTCTCTCCCTCTCCCTCTCTCACCCTCTCTCCCTCTCACTCTCTCCCTCTCTATCCCTCTCTCTCCCTCTCTCCCTCTCTATCCCTCTCTCTCCCTCTCTCCGTCTCTATCCCTCTCTCTTACTCTCTCCTTCTCAATCCCTCTCTCTCCCTCTCTCCCTCTCTCACTCTCTCACTCTCCCCTCTCTCCCTCTCTCCCTCTCTCCCTCTCTCCCTCTCTCCCTCTCTCCCTCTCTCCCTCTATCCCTCTCTCTCCTTCTCTTCCTCTCTCTTTCATTCTCTCCATCTCTATCCCTCTCTCCCTCTCTTCCTCTCTTCACTATCTCCCTCTCTCTGTCCCTTCTCTCCCTCTGTCTCACTCTCTCCTCTCTCCCCGTCTCTCCCCCTCTCCCTCTCTTTCTCTTCCTACTCCGTCACCCAGTCTCTCTCCTCTAGCCCTAAACTGCAACTAATCATCAAACGCTCACAGTAGTCAAGCAATCAGTCAGCATCAATTCCCTGGCTAATCAACCCTGAGGCAATTTAGAAATTTCATTCAAGAGAAAACTTCACCTTTTCGACTCAAATGATGCTGCATAGGAGCAAAGGTAATTTTTAATTGGCGTTACGCAATAAAGGTTAAGGAGGTTGCTTGAGTCAACTGCCTTGTTAGTAGATCGGATATCTAAAAAAATTCTTAAATTCTTAACTTTCTTCATTTAGTCACTAAGGCAGTTTTGGGACTAAAGTCTCCATAAAAGCAGGAGCTTCCTAAATTAAAGATGTCAATTAATCTAGTCAATTACAGTTGAAGGAATACAATGGATTGCTAATCTAGCCAATCACAGTTGAAGTAATACAATGGATTGCTAATCTAGTCAATTACAGTTGAAGTAATACAATGGATTGCTAATCTAGTCAATTACAGTTGAAGTAATACAATGGATTGCTAATCTAGTCAATTACAGTTGAAGGAATACAATGGATTGCTAATCTAGCCAATCACAGTTGAAGTAATACAATGGATTGCTAATCTAGTCAATCACAGTTGAAGGAATACAATGGATTGCTAATCTAGCCAATCACAGTTGAAGTAATACAATGGATTGCTAATCTAGTCAATTACAGTTGAAGTAATACAATGGATTGCTAATCTAGCCAATCACAGTTGAAGTAATACAATGGATTGCTAATCTAGTCAATTACAGTTGAAGGAATACAATGGATTGCTAATCTAGCCAATCACAGTTGAAGTAATACAATGGATTGCTAATCTAGTCAATCACAGTTGAAGTAATACAATGGATTGCTAATCTAGTCAATTACAGTTGAAGGAATACAATGGATTGCTAATCTAGCCAATCACAGTTGAAGTAATACAATGGATTGCTAATCTAGTCAATTACAGTTGAAGTAATACAATGGATTGCTAATCTAGCCAATCACAGTTGAAGTAATACAATGGATTGCTAATCTAGTCAATCACAGTTGAAGTAATACAATGGATTGCTAATCTAGTCAATTACAGTTGAAGGAATACAATGGATTGCTAATCTAGCCAATCACAGTTGAAGTAATACAATGGATTGCTAATCTAGTCAATTACAGTTGAAGGAATACAATGGATTGCTAATCTAGCCAATCACAGTTGAAGTAATACAATGGATTGCTAATCTAGTCAATTACAGTTGAAGGAATACAATGGATTGCTAATCTAGCCAATCACAGTTGAAGTAATACAATGGATTGCTAATCTAGTCAATTACAGTTGAAGTAATACAATGGATTGCTAATCTAGCCAATCACAGTTGAAGTAATACAATGGATTGCTAATCTAGTCAATTACAGTTGAAGTAATACAATGGATTGCTAATCTAGTCAATCACAGTTGAAGTAATACAATGGATTGCTAATCTAGTCAATTACAGTTGAAGTAATACAATGGATTGCTAATCTAGCCAATCACAGTTGAAGTAATACAATGGATTGCTAATCTAGTCAATTACAGTTGAAGTAATACAATGGATTGCTAATCTAGCCAATCACAGTTGAAGTAATACAATGGATTGCTAATCTAGTCAATTACAGTTGAAGGAATACAATGGATTGCTAATCTAGCCAATCACAGTTGAAGTAATACAATGGATTGCTAATCTAGTCAATTACAGTTGAAGGAATACAATGGATTGCTAATCTAGCCAATCACAGTTGAAGTAATACAATGGATTGCTAATCTAGTCAATTACAGTTGAAGTAATACAATGGATTGCTAATCTAGCCAATCACAGTTGAAGTAATACAATGGATTGCTAATCTAGTCAATTACAGTTGAAGTAATACAATGGATTGCTAATCTAGTCAATCACAGTTGAAGTAATACAATGGATTGCTAATCTAGTCAATTACAGTTGAAGTAATACAATGGATTGCTAATCTAGCCAATCACAGTTGAAGTAATACAATGGATTGCTAATCTAGTCAATTACAGTTGAAGTAATACAATGGATTGCTAATCTAGCCAATCACAGTTGAAGTAATACAATGGATTGCTAATCTAGTCAATTACAGTTGAAGGAATACAATGGATTGCTAATCTAGCCAATCACAGTTGAAGTAATACAATGGATTGCTAATCTAGTCAATTACAGTTGAAGTAATACAATGGATTGCTAATCTAGCCAATCACAGTTGAAGTAATACAATGGATTGCTAATCTAGTCAACTGCTCTCTCCGCCCAGGGACTGAAACCGGCTTCTGGTTTTTTAATCTCTCAGAGCCTGTCCTGTGGCTCCAAGAGCATCATCTATGGCATCTCCTGCAACCAGTGCCACCCTGGGAAAATCTTCTATGTAGGGATGACTAGAAGAACAATGAGAGATAGAATGAACCAGCACAGGTCAAATTTTAACAGGAGAGTCGTAACTTCGGGGTCTGAGCACTTTCTCACCCCCAATCACTCGATTGCAAACTTTGTCTCCATTGCTATCGAACATGTTCTTAATAACAACAAAATCGAACTAAGGGAAGAAATCTGGATTAAAAAACTAGGGACTGACAAACCGCCAGGCACGAACATCAGGGTCGACAATCATCTTCTCCGACCCATCCCAATGGTCCTTCCTTTTCACCCATCTACGGTCTGGCTTGCCAACGAGATTGCTAAAAACTTTGATAAGCTACAAAATAAACCAGGCTCCCGCATACTGCCCGCTTTTACACGGCAACGTAACTTACAGAGCCTCCTGGCTCCCAATAAGTTCAAGTCTCAGCCAGGAAACATTTAATCATTTTAACCAATGCGCTATTTTTACCCTATTAAAGTACTCGTACAATATTTATTCACGTGTCATTTATTTTATTTTATTCAAACTGCTTAATTGTACGCTCAGTATTGATTTTTATGCTCCTACCCCAATACCGGCATTTCATCTAATCGTATAGTATCGCATATCGCATAGTACTTCGAAATAACAATTTTTTTATTACAAATATACTGTCGTTTAAAATGAATGGTGGAAAGCCTCTGGGACAAGTTAGAGCTAGGCAAAACAGGGTTTTAAATGTACATCCCTCATATGTACAACTACTCATCAATTCTATCAGACTAAGAAAAATAATACTTAAAAGACCAACTTGCATTGCATGACACACAGATTTTTTGGCCTGACGAAGAGCCCAGAGGCTCGAAACCGGTAGCCCATATTAAATTAATTAAGTCTTTTGATTTTTTTAAACACGCCGTGACCTCTCTTCTCTCTCTCTCTACCTCTCTCCTGCCTATGCCTAGCTTGCTCTAGTGCCCGTGCATCATACTATGGAGAATCCCTCCAGGAGATGGAGAGGTCGCACGTTCTACAACAGTAACTACCAAAAACAGAACAGGAGACAACCTAGAAAGAACGAACACCTGGATGACGCCTCCAAACAAGCCAGACTGCTTTTGGACAAACTCCTGAGATGCTACCACCATCGGGCAGTCATCGAATCTATTATTGTCGAGCCACAACGGGCCTATGGCTCTCTTCAACAAGCCGCACGATCACTGGACCAGGCCTTTCGCCCTGCATTCGCGTCCGACAAACTCCTACAAGACCTACAGGCAGCGAATGTTGCCCACATCGAGAGCTCACTACTGAAGATCCTGACACACTACGATGCGGCAACCGAAGAGTCTGAAAATCTACTGCGACAACTCTGTAACGACAAAGGACCACCAGATCTAGCCTCAGTGGCGCGACAAGTCATCCACCATGTGGGCCTCCGCTGCAAACTTGATGCCTCGACCGTCTCAAAATTTCTGGATCGGTTGAATTCTCTGTCTAATGACCCCTCTGTTATTGACCTACTCGCTACGCCTGCCGCTGCTGCACCGACCATGACCTCGGTGGAGGAATCTCAACCACGCCAGGAGGGCACGGACTTCTGGAACCTAGATGACGAGTCAACTGTCAGCCTGAACAATTTCTTTCTGCAAAAGAACCAAGCGGATCGACTGGAGTCATTCCTGGCCAAGGAAGTCGCTCCCCTAGCCTGTCGGCATTCTTCAGCGTCAGGACGACCGGAACCACGACTGATTGCTTGGTTCGGCCCTGACTACAGCTACTCGGGTCGACAACTACGATCAAACGGGCCGATCCCCTCAGGGCTCCAACCTCTACTCGAGTCCGTTGAAACTGCGACAGGAAAGCGCTTCAACTCGGTCCTCGTCAACGTGTACCAGAACGGCTCCCAATTCGTCGGCTGGCATGCCGATGACGAAGCCGTGCTTGGCGAACGACCCTTCATCGCTTCAGTGTCAATCGGGTGCACCAGAACCTTCGAGCTAAAAGCTAAGTCAGCGACTTCGCCTTGTCTATCTCTCGATCTATTTCATGGCAGTCTTCTGACCATGTCAGGCGACTGTCAGGCCAACTTTTTTCATCGAATTCCCCCGCAACACCACAAACGTGGCCGCCGATTCAACTTGACCTTCCGCTGGACTCACGAAGATCCCAACACCGGTGCCACCGGGGCTTCCCTGGCCCCATCTGCACCCAGTGCCACCAAGACAGCCACTCCCAACACCGCAGTCCCTCTGACTGCAAGCATGGCACCAGTCGATCTCGACGAGAGCGCCCAATCTGCCGAACATCGTAGGATCCCAGAGGACGTCTGCTCCAACAACGACACCACGACAGCCAGCACGATCGCAGCATCTAGCAATGAGCCCACGGCAAGCACGAGCACGGAGACCAACGCCGACTCGGTAGTGGACGGCGGCGCGACGACCATCGGGGACGTGGCAGCGAGCGCCGATGCGACGATCAGCAACGACCCCTCAGCGGCTGCGGGTGCGGCTTCGGACGGCAGTCCGGCGGCAGGCGGGACCACCGAAGTCGCCTCACCTGAGAACGGCTGTACGTCGGCAGCTGACGACCTCTTTGTGACCCCGCCTCTTCCACGGGTGGGACTGCCTGCTTCACCTGCCAAACGCCGCTTACCATCGCCGGACTCTGAAGACTCCCCTGGTGGTCCGGAACGCCACAGGCCGCATCTGAATGACTCACCCAGCACCTTTGAGCAACCTGTTTCGCTCATCATCAGCAGGGACTGCCGGAACCTGGTACTCTGCCCAAAGCCTTTCGAGGGCCTCAAACTGCCGGCAATCACAGAGGTACATGAGTACTCACTGTCAGCCTTACCATCTCTACTGAGGTCGGCTGCCCTGCGGAACCGGCAATGCGCTCAGTCAACGGTGCTGGTCCTGCCGGACGAGCTGCTCAGCACAGACCACTGGCGAGAGTTGCTCTCTGAGGCTATCGATCTACTCAGAGCGGACAGTCTGACACGTAAGATCCTTCTGGTTCCGTCCTTTGCCAGCGGTGAAGAATTGACTCAATATCTGAGTAAGAAACTCTCACCTGTTACTCTTATTGCCTCTCCTCCTCTTAAACCAATTGTATCCTTCTCAGCGCCGGACTTTATACTGGCGCTGGCTTCCTGGCTGAGAACTTTAAACTAGCTGACTACTGTAGGCCTCCCAAACTGGAAGGCAACATTTTGAATCTACACCCTACCTTCAAACTCTCCGAGTCTGAGACGAGGCTGCTAGATAGGGGACTCAATTTTATCCCAACCCAAGCCCTTGATTTCGATGAGTTGAGGAACTGCATGACGGAATTTCATCGTAAACTTTTCTGGAAAGACTTTTTCAAAAAGAGGGGTCTCGCCAATACCAGCCCGCCCCCCTTCACCGGGAAATCAGGGAAGGAGGTTCCCCTCAGACTTAGAAGGGATGAGTGCAACTTGTTGGTACTTGAGAACCAAAATCTGGTAGAGAATTTGACAACGGTACAGATCAAAGGCAACCTAGAGGCACCAGAGACCAGGGCCATTCAGAGGCTCAAGCGAAACAGCTCCGTCCTTATAAAAAAGGCGGACAAAGGCAACGCAGTGGTCATCATGCACCCTAAGGACTACGAATTTGCAGCCTACAACCAACTGTTGACACTGATGCCTATCAACAGCTGGACCAGCCATTGCAACCCGGACTGCGGAGCTTATTAGGGGGATCTTCCTCAATTTATGTAACAGAAAGTTCATATCTAAGAAACAGTGTGCATTTCTTTGTCCCGGAGAGAACTTCCGTCCCCGGCATTTCTACCTACTCCCAAAAATTCACAAGGACCCGGCCACCTGGCTGATCCCCTTTCGGGTCCCAGCAGGCAGACCTATCGTTAGCGGATGCAGTTCTGAAGCAATTGGGGCAGAAAAGTACATAGACTTCTTTCTAAAACCGATTGCCCAAGCGCAACCCACTTTCATTAAGGACTCCTATGACTTCAAGGCACACCTTTGGATAAATGCTGCACGGAAGGTTCGACTCTGGCAACCTGTGATGTCCAGAGTCTGTACTCCATGATCCCTTTAGACCAGGGCATTGCAGCGATCCAGGAATTCTTTAACCGATACCCGGATCCCATTAGACCGGATGCTGAAATAATAAAGCTACTGGAATTGTGTTTGTACAGGAATGACTTTGAATTTGACAAAATGATTTTCCTACAACTTAGAGGTACAGCCATGGGGCGCATATTTGCGCCCAGCTATGCCTGTCTCTTCATGAGCCTCTGGGAGGAAACTGCCCTGAGAACTGCTCTTTATAAGCCGAACATCTATTTTAGGTACATAGATGATATCTTCATTCACTGGGACCACCCGGCTGAAACTCTGACAGAATTTGTTGTACACCTAAATTCAATCAACCCCAACATCAAACTCACCGTCAGCTCCTCATCAACTGAGGTCAGTTTCCTTGACATGACCATCAGGAAAGCTGAAAACCGCTTCACAACACAACTGTTTTCAAAAGAAACAGACACTCATAGATTGTTGCACCGACAGTCCTTCCATCCGTCACACACCTTCAAGGGGTAGTAAAATCCCAAATCCTTCGGTACGCTCGTATATGTGATGACTACAAGTCTTTCAACGATGCTTTCAATTCTTTAAAATCGGAACTCAAGCAATTAGGCTACTCGAAGATTTTTCTTAGAAACTGCAAAAAGGATGTCCTCATACTTATGAACTGGACTGCAGGACCAACGACCAATCTGGGTCTGCTTCCCAAAGGGTTCCATCCCTGTGGGTCATCCCGCTGCAAATGCTGCACCCACTCACCGCCTGCTCTCTCCGCCCAGGGACTGAAACCGGCTTCTGGTTTTTTAATCTCTCAGAGCCTGTCCTGTGGCTCCAAGAGCATCATCTATGGCATCTCCTGCAACCAGTGCCACCCTGGGAAAATCTTCTATGTAGGGATGACTAGAAGAACAATGAGAGATAGAATGAACCAGCACAGGTCAAATATTAACAGGAGAGTCGTAACTTCGGGGTCTGAGCACTTTCTCACCCCCAATCACTCGATTGCAAACTTTGTCTCCATTGCTATCGAACATGTTCTTAATAACAACAAAATCGAACTAAGGGAAGAAATCTGGATTAAAAAACTAGGGACTGACAAACCGCCAGGCACGAACATCAGGGTCGACAATCATCTTCTCCG
The DNA here is from genome assembly GCA_002269645.1 of Macrostomum lignano. Lineage (NCBI taxonomy): Eukaryota > Metazoa > Platyhelminthes > Macrostomidae > Macrostomum > Macrostomum lignano. Next base: position 45,455 of record NIVC01003573.1, read on the forward strand.
ACCCATCCCAATGGTCCTTCCTTTTCACCCATCTACGGTCTGGCTTGCCAACGAGATTGCTAAAAACTTTGATAAGCTACAAAATAAACCAGGCTCCCGCATACTGCCCGCTTTTACACGGCAACGTAACTTACAGAGCCTCCTGGCTCCCAATAAGTTCAAGTCTCAGCCAGGAAACATTTAATCATTTTAACCAATGCGCTATTTTTACCCTATTAAAGTACTCGTACAATATTTATTCACGTGTCATTTATTTTATTTTATTCAAACTGCTTAATTGTACGCTCAGTATTGATTTTTATGCTCCTACCCCAATACCGGCATTTCATCTAATCGTATAGTATCGCATATCGCATAGTACTTCGAAATAACAATTTTTTTATTACAAATATACTGTCGTTTAAAATGAATGGTGGAAAGCCTCTGGGACAAGTTAGAGCTAGGCAAAACAGGGTTTTAAATGTACATCCCTCATATGTACAACTACTCATCAATTCTATCAGACTAAGAAAAATAATACTTAAAAGACCAACTTGCATTGCATGACACACAGATTTTTTGGCCTGACGAAGAGCCCAGAGGCTCGAAACCGGTAGCCCATATTAAATTAATTAAGTCTTTTGATTTTTTTAAACACGCCGTGACCTCTCTTCTCTCTCTCTCTACCTCTCTCCCTTTCTATCCCTCTCTCTCCCTCTCCCTCTCTCACCCTCTCTCCCTCTCACTCTCTCCCTCTCTATCCCTCTCTCTCTCCCTCTCTCCCTCTCTATCCCTCTCTCTCCCTCTCTCCGTCTCTATCCCTCTCTCTTACTCTCTCCTTCTCAATCCCTCTCTCTCCCTCTCTCTCCCTCTCTCCCTCTCACTCTCTCCCTCTCTATCCCTCTCTCTCCCTCTCTCCCTCTCTATCCCTCTCTCTCCCTCTCTCCGTCTCTATCCCTCTCTCTTACTCTCTCCTTCTCAATCCCTCTCTATCCCTCTCTCCCTCTCTCACTCTCTCACTCTCCCCCTCTCTCCCTCTCTCCCTCTCTATCCCTCTCTCTCCCTCTCCCTCTTTCCCTCTCTCCCTCTCTATCCCTCTCTCTCCCTCTCCCTCTCTCACCCTCTCTCCCTCTCACTCTCTCCCTCTCTATCCCTCTCTCTCCCTCTCTCCCTCTCTATCCCTCTCTCTCCCTCTCTCCGTCTCTATCCCTCTCTCTTACTCTCTCCTTCTCAATCCCTCTCTCTCCCTCTCTCCCTCTCTCACTCTCTCACTCTCCCCCTCTCTCCCTCTCTCCCTCTCTCCCTCTCTCCCTCTCTCCCTCTCTCCCTCTCTCCCTCTATCCCTCTCTCTCCTTCTCTTCCTCTCTCTTTCATTCTCTCCATCTCTATCCCTCTCTCCCTCTCTTCCTCTCTTCACTATCTCCCTCTCTCTGTCCCTTCTCTCCCTCTGTCTCACTCTCTCCTCTCTCCCCGTCTCTCCCCCTCTCCCTCTCTTTCTCTTCCTACTCCGTCACCCAGTCTCTCTCCTCTAGCCCTAAACTGCAACTAATCATCAAACGCTCACAGTAGTCAAGCAATCAGTCAGCATCAATTCCCTGGCTAATCAACCCTGAGGCAATTTAGAAATTTCATTCAAGAGAAAACTTCACCTTTTCGACTCAAATGATGCTGCATAGGAGCAAAGGTAATTTTTAATTGGCGTTACGCAATAAAGGTTAAGGAGGTTGCTTGAGTCAACTGCCTTGTTAGTAGATCGGATATCTAAAAAAATTCTTAAATTCTTAACTTTCTTCATTTAGTCACTAAGGCAGTTTTGGGACTAAAGTCTCCATAAAAGCAGGAGCTTCCTAAATTAAAGATGTCAATTAATCTAGTCAATTACAGTTGAAGGAATACAATGGATTGCTAATCTAGCCAATCACAGTTGAAGTAATACAATGGATTGCTAATCTAGTCAATTACAGTTGAAGTAATACAATGGATTGCTAATCTAGCCAATCACAGTTGAAGTAATACAATGGATTGCTAATCTAGTCAATTACAGTTGAAGTAATACAATGGATTGCTAATCTAGCCAATCACAGTTGAAGTAATACAATGGATTGCTAATCTAGCCAATCACAGTTGAAGTAATACAATGGATTGCTAATCTAGTCAATTACAGTTGAAGTAATACAATGGATTGCTAATCTAGCCAATCACAGTTGAAGTAATACAATGGATTGCTAATCTAGTCAATTACAGTTGAAGGAATACAATGGATTGCTAATCTAGCCAATCACAGTTGAAGTAATACAATGGATTGCTAATCTAGTCAATTACAGTTGAAGTAATACAATGGATTGCTAATCTAGCCAATCACAGTTGAAGTAATACAATGGATTGCTAATCTAGTCAATTACAGTTGAAGGAATACAATGGATTGCTAATCTAGCCAATCACAGTTGAAGTAATACAATGGATTGCTAATCTAGTCAATTACAGTTGAAGTAATACAATGGATTGCTAATCTAGCCAATCACAGTTGAAGTAATACAATGGATTGCTAATCTAGTCAATTACAGTTGAAGGAATACAATGGATTGCTAATCTAGCCAATCACAGTTGAAGTAATACAATGGATTGCTAATCTAGTCAATTACAGTTGAAGTAATACAATGGATTGCTAATCTAGTCAATCACAGTTGAAGTAATACAATGGATTGCTAATCTAGCCAATCACAGTTGAAGGAATACAATGGATAGCTAATCTAGCCAATTACAGTTGAAGGAATACAATGGATTGCTAATCTAGTCAATTACAGTTGAAGTAATACAATGGATTGCTAATCTAGTCAATTACAGTTGAAGTAATACAATGGATTGCTAATCTAGTCAATTACAGTTGAAGGAATACAATGGATTGCTAATCTAGCCAATCACAGTTGAAGTAATACAATGGATTGCTAATCTAGTCAATTACAGTTGAAGTAATACAATGGATTGCTAATCTAGCCAATCACAGTTGAAGTAATACAATGGATTGCTAATCTAGTCAATTACAGTTGAAGTAATACAATGGATTGCTAATCTAGCCAATCACAGTTGAAGTAATACAATGGATTGCTAATCTAGTCAATTACAGTTGAAGTAATACAATGGATTGCTAATCTAGTCAATTACAGTTGAAGTAATACAATGGATTGCTAATCTAGCCAATCACAGTTGAAGTAATACAATGGATTGCTAATCTAGTCAATTACAGTTGAAGTAATACAATGGATTGCTAATCTAGCCAATCACAGTTGAAGTAATACAATGGATTGCTAATCTAGTCAATTACAGTTGAAGTAATACAATGGATTGCTAATCTAGCCAATCACAGTTGAAGTAATACAATGGATTGCTAATCTAGTCAATTACAGTTGAAGTAATACAATGGATTGCTAATCTAGCCAATCACAGTTGAAGTAATACAATGGATTGCTAATCTAGTCAATTACAGTTGAAGTAATACAATGGATTGCTAATCTAGTCAATTACAGTTGAAGTAATACAATGGATTGCTAATCTAGCCAATCACAGTTGAAGTAATACAATGGATTGCTAATCTAGTCAATTACAGTTGAAGTAATACAATGGATTGCTAATCTAGCCAATCACAGTTGAAGTAATACAATGGATTGCTAATCTAGTCAATTACAGTTGAAGTAATACAATGGATTGCTAATCTAGTCAATCACAGTTGAAGTAATACAATGGATTGCTAATCTAGTCAATTACAGTTGAAGTAATACAATGGATTGCTAATCTAGTCAATCACAGTTGAAGTAATACAATGGATTGCTAATCTAGTCAATTACAGTTGAAGTAATACAATGGATTGCTAATCTAGTCAATTACAGTTGAAGTAATACAATGGATTGCTAATCTAGTCAATTACAGTTGAAGTAATACAATGGATTGCTAATCTAGCAATCACAGTTGAAGTAATACAATGGATTGCTAATCTAGCAATCACAGTTGAAGTAATACAATGGATTGCTAATCTAGTCAATCACAGTTGAAGTAATACAATGGATTGCTAATCTAGTCAATCACAGTTGAAGTAATACAATGGATTGCTAATCTAGTCAATTACAGTTGAAGTAATACAATGGATTGCTAATCTAGTCAATTACAGTTGAAGTAATACAATGGATTGCTAATCTAGTCAATCACAGTTGAAGTAATACAATGGATTGCTAATCTAGTCAATTACAGTTGAAGTAATACAATGGATTGCTAATCTAGTCAATCACAGTTGAAGTAATACAATGGATTGCTAATCTAGTCAATTACAGTTGAAGTAATACAATGGATTGCTAATCTAGTCAATTACAGTTGAAGTAATACAATGGATTGCTAATCTAGTCAATTACAGTTGAAGTAATACAATGGATTGCTAATCTAGTCAATTACAGTTGAAGTAATACAATGGATTGCTAATCTAGTCAATTACAGTTGAAGTAATACAATGGATTGCTAATCTAGTCAATTACAGTTGAAGTAATACAATGGATTGCTAATCTAGTCAATTACAGTTGAAGTAATACAATGGATTGCTAATCTAGTCAATTACAGTTGAAGTAATACAATGGATTGCTAATCTAGTCAATTACAGTTGAAGTAATACAATGGATTGCTAATCTAGTCAATCACAGTTGAAGTAATACAATGGATTGCTAATCTAGTCAATTACAGTTGAAGTAATACAATGGATTGCTAATCTAGTCAATTACAGTTGAAGTAATACAATGGATTGCTAATCTAGTCAATTACAGTTGAAGTAATACAATGGATTGCTAATCTAGTCAATTACAGTTGAAGTAATACAATGGATTGCTAATCTAGTCAATTACAGTTGAAGTAATACAATGGATTGCTAATCTAGTCAATTACAGTTGAAGTAATACAATGGATTGCTAATCTAGTCAATTACAGTTGAAGTAATACAATGGATTGCTAATCTAGTCAATTACAGTTGAAGTAATACAATGGATTGCTAATCTAGTCAATTACAGTTGAAGTAATACAATGGATTGCTAATCTAGTCAATTACAGTTGAAGTAATACAATGGATTGCTAATCTAGTCAATTACAGTTGAAGTAATACAATGGATTGCTAATCTAGTCAATTACAGTTGAAGTAATACAATGGATTGCTAATCTAGTCAATTACAGTTGAAGTAATACAATGGATTGCTAATCTAGTCAATTACAGTTGAAGTAATACAATGGATTGCTAATCTAGTCAATTACAGTTGAAGTAATACAATGGATTGCTAATCTAGTCAATTACAGTTGAAGTAATACAATGGATTGCTAATCTAGTCAATTACAGTTGAAGTAATACAATGGATTGCTAATCTAGTCAATTACAGTTGAAGTAATACAATGGATTGCTAATCTAGTCAATTACAGTTGAAGTAATACAATGGATTGCTAATCTAGTCAATTACAGTTGAAGTAATACAATGGATTGCTAATCTAGTCAATTACAGTTGAAGTAATACAATGGATTGCTAATCTAGTCAATTACAGTTGAAGTAATACAATGGATTGCTAATCTAGTCAATTACAGTTGAAGTAATACAATGGATTGCTAATCTAGTCAATTACAGTTGAAGTAATACAATGGATTGCTAATCTAGTCAATTACAGTTGAAGTAATACAATGGATTGCTAATCTAGTCAATTACAGTTGAAGTAATACAATGGATTGCTAATCTAGTCAATTACAGTTGAAGTAATACAATGGATTGCTAATCTAGTCAATTACAGTTGAAGTAATACAATGGATTGCTAATCTAGTCAATTACAGTTGAAGTAATACAATGGATTGCTAATCTAGTCAATTACAGTTGAAGTAATACAATGGATTGCTAATCTAGTCAATTACAGTTGAAGTAATACAATGGATTGCTAATCTAGTCAATCACAGTTGAAGTAATACAATGGATTGCTAATCTAGTCAATTACAGTTGAAGTAATACAATGGATTGCTAATCTAGTCAATTACAGTTGAAGTAATACAATGGATTGCTAATCTAGTCAATTACAGTTGAAGTAATACAATGGATTGCTAATCTAGTCAATTACAGTTGAAGTAATACAATGGATTGCTAATCTAGTCAATTACAGTTGAAGTAATACAATGGATTGCTAATCTAGTCAATTACAGTTGAAGTAATACAATGGATTGCTAATCTAGTCAATTACAGTTGAAGTAATACAATGGATTGCTAATCTAGTCAATTACAGTTGAAGTAATACAATGGATTGCTAATCTAGTCAATCACAGTTGAAGTAATACAATGGATTGCTAATCTAGTCAATTACAGTTGAAGTAATACAATGGATTGCTAATCTAGTCAATCACAGTTGAAGTAATACAATGGATTGCTAATCTAGTCAATTACAGTTGAAGTAATACAATGGATTGCTAATCTAGTCAATTACAGTTGAAGTAATACAATGGATTGCTAATCTAGTCAATTACAGTTGAAGTAATACAATGGATTGCTAATCTAGTCAATTACAGTTGAAGTAATACAATGGATTGCTAATCTAGTCAATTACAGTTGAAGTAATACAATGGATTGCTAATCTAGTCAATTACAGTTGAAGTAATACAATGGATTGCTAATCTAGTCAATTACAGTTGAAGTAATACAATGGATTGCTAATCTAGTCAATCACAGTTGAAGTAATACAATGGATTGCTAATCTAGTCAATTACAGTTGAAGTAATACAATGGATTGCTAATCTAGTCAATTACAGTTGAAGTAATACAATGGATTGCTAATCTAGTCAATTACAGTTGAAGTAATACAATGGATTGCTAATCTAGTCAATTACAGTTGAAGTAATACAATGGATTGCTAATCTAGTCAATTACAGTTGAAGTAATACAATGGATTGCTAATCTAGTCAATTACAGTTGAAGTAATACAATGGATTGCTAATCTAGTCAATTACAGTTGAAGTAATACAATGGATTGCTAATCTAGTCAATTACAGTTGAAGTAATACAATGGATTGCTAATCTAGTCAATTACAGTTGAAGTAATACAATGGATTGCTAATCTAGTCAATTACAGTTGAAGTAATACAATGGATTGCTAATCTAGTCAATTACAGTTGAAGTAATACAATGGATTGCTAATCTAGTCAATTACAGTTGAAGTAATACAATGGATTGCTAATCTAGTCAATTACAGTTGAAGTAATACAATGGATTGCTAATCTAGTCAATTACAGTTGAAGTAATACAATGGATTGCTAATCTAGTCAATTACAGTTGAAGTAATACAATGGATTGCTAATCTAGTCAATTACAGTTGAAGTAATACAATGGATTGCTAATCTAGTCAATTACAGTTGAAGTAATACAATGGATTGCTAATCTAGTCAATTACAGTTGAAGTAATACAATGGATTGCTAATCTAGTCAATTACAGTTGAAGTAATACAATGGATTGCTAATCTAGTCAATTACAGTTGAAGTAATACAATGGATTGCTAATCTAGTCAATTACAGTTGAAGTAATACAATGGATTGCTAATCTAGTCAATTACAGTTGAAGTAATACAATGGATTGCTAATCTAGTCAATTACAGTTGAAGTAATACAATGGATTGCTAATCTAGTCAATTACAGTTGAAGTAATACAATGGATTGCTAATCTAGTCAATTACAGTTGAAGTAATACAATGGATTGCTAATCTAGTCAATCACAGTTGAAGTAATACAATGGATTGCTAATCTAGTCAATTACAGTTGAAGTAATACAATGGATTGCTAATCTAGTCAATTACAGTTGAAGTAATACAATGGATTGCTAATCTAGTCAATCACAGTTGAAGTAATACAATGGATTGCTAATCTAGTCAATTACAGTTGAAGTAATACAATGGATTGCTAATCTAGTCAATTACAGTTGAAGTAATACAATGGATTGCTAATCTAGTCAATTACAGTTGAAGTAATACAATGGATTGCTAATCTAGTCAATTACAGTTGAAGTAATACAATGGATTGCTAATCTAGTCAATTACAGTTGAAGTAATACAATGGATTGCTAATCTAGTCAATTACAGTTGAAGTAATACAATGGATTGCTAATCTAGTCAATTACAGTTGAAGTAATACAATGGATTGCTAATCTAGTCAATCACAGTTGAAGTAATACAATGGATTGCTAATCTAGTCAATCACAGTTGAAGTAATACAATGGATTGCTAATCTAGTCAATTACAGTTGAAGTAATACAATGGATTGCTAATCTAGTCAATTACAGTTGAAGTAATACAATGGATTGCTAATCTAGTCAATCACAGTTGAAGTAATACAATGGATTGCTAATCTAGTCAATCACAGTTGAAGTAATACAATGGATTGCTAATCTAGTCAATTACAGTTGAAGTAATACAATGGATTGCTAATCTAGTCAATCACAGTTGAAGTAATACAATGGATTGCTAATCTAGTCAATTACAGTTGAAGTAATACAATGGATTGCTAATCTAGTCAATTACAGTTGAAGTAATACAATGGATTGCTAATCTAGTCAATTACAGTTGAAGTAATACAATGGATTGCTAATCTAGTCAATTACAGTTGAAGTAATACAATGGATTGCTAATCTAGTCAATTACAGTTGAAGTAATACAATGGATTGCTAATCTAGTCAATTACAGTTGAAGTAATACAATGGATTGCTAATCTAGTCAATCACAGTTGAAGTAATACAATGGATTGCTAATCTAGCAATCACAGTTGAAGTAATACAATGGATTGCTAATCTAGTCAATTACAGTTGAAGTAATACAATGGATTGCTAATCTAGCCAATCACAGTTGAAGTAATACAATGGATTGCTAATCTAGCCAATCACAGTTGAAGTAATACAATGGATTGCTAATCTAGTCAATTACAGTTGAAGTAATACAATGGATTGCTAATCTAGTCAATTACAGTTGAAGTAATACAATGGATTGCTAATCTAGTCAATCACAGTTGAAGTAATACAATGGATTGCTAATCTAGTCAATTACAGTTGAAGTAATACAATGGATTGCTAATCTAGTCAATTACAGTTGAAGTAATACAATGGATTGCTAATCTAGTCAATTACAGTTGAAGTAATACAATGGATTGCTAATCTAGTCAATTACAGTTGAAGTAATACAATGGATTGCTAATCTAGTCAATCACAGTTGAAGTAATACAATGGATTGCTAATCTAGTCAATCACAGTTGAAGTAATACAATGGATTGCTAATCTAGTCAATTACAGTTGAAGTAATACAATGGATTGCTAATCTAGTCAATCACAGTTGAAGTAATACAATGGATTGCTAATCTAGTCAATCACAGTTGAAGTAATACAATGGATTGCTAATCTAGTCAATCACAGTTGAAGTAATACAATGGATTGCTAATCTAGTCAATTACAGTTGAAGTAATACAATGGATTGCTAATCTAGTCAATTACAGTTGAAGTAATACAATGGATTGCTAATCTAGTCAATTACAGTTGAAGTAATACAATGGATTGCTAATCTAGTCAATCACAGTTGAAGTAATACAATGGATTGCTAATCTAGCAATCACAGTTGAAGTAATACAATGGATTGCTAATCTAGCAATCACAGTTGAAGTAATACAATGGATTGCTAATCTAGTCAATTACAGTTGAAGTAATACAATGGATTGCTAATCTAGTCAATTACAGTTGAAGTAATACAATGGATTGCTAATCTAGTCAATCACAGTTGAAGTAATACAATGGATTGCTAATCTAGTCAATCACAGTTGAAGTAATACAATGGATTGCTAATCTAGTCAATTACAGTTGAAGTAATACAATGGATTGCTAATCTAGTCAATTACAGTTGAAGTAATACAATGGATTGCTAATCTAGTCAATTACAGTTGAAGTAATACAATGGATTGCTAATCTAGTCAATTACAGTTGAAGTAATACAATGGATTGCTAATCTAGTCAATCACAGTTGAAGTAATACAATGGATTGCTAATCTAGCCAATCACAGTTGAAGTAATACAATGGATTGCTAATCTAGCCAATCACAGTTGAAGTAATACAATGGATTGCTAATCTAGCCAATCACAGTTGAAGTAATACAATGGATTGCTAATCTAGTCAATCACAGTGTAAGTAATACAATGGATTGCTAATCTAGTCAATCACTGTTGAAGTAATACAATGGATTGCTAATCTAGTCAATTACAGTTGAAGTAATACAATGGATTGCTAATCTAGTCAATTACAGTTGAAGTAATACAATGGATTGCTAATCTAGTCAATCACAGTTGAAGTAATACAATGGATTGCTAATCTAGCCAATCACAGTTGAAGTAATACAATGGATTGCTAATCTAGCCAATCACAGTTGAAGTAATACAATGGATTGCTAATCTAGTCAATTACAGTTGAAGTAATACAATGGATTGCTAATCTAGCCAATTACAGTTGAAGTAATACAATGGATTGCTAATCTAGCCAATCACAGTTGAAGTAATACAATGGATTGCTAATCTAGCCAATCACAGTTGAAGTAATACAATGGATTGCTAATCTAGCCAATCACAGTTGAAGTAATACAATGGATTGCTAATCTACAATTACAGTTGAAGTAATACAATGGATTGCTAATCTAGTCAATTACAGTTGAAGTAATACAATGGATTGCTAATCTAGTCAATTACAGTTGAAGTAATACAATGGATTGCTAATCTAGCAATCACAGTTGAAGTAATACAATGGATTGCTAATCTAGTCAATTACAGTTGAAGTAATACAATGGATTGCTAATCTAGTCAATCACAGTTGAAGTAATACAATGGATTGCTAATCTAGTCAATTACAGTTGAAGTAATACAATGGATTGCTAATCTAGTCAATCACAGTTGAAGTAATACAATGGATTGCTAATCTAGTCAATTACAGTTGAAGTAATACAATGGATTGCTAATCTAGTCAATTACAGTTGAAGTAATACAATGGATTGCTAATCTAGTCAATCACAGTTGAAGTAATACAATGGATTGCTAATCTAGTCAATTACAGTTGAAGTAATACAATGGATTGCTAATCTAGCAATCACAGTTGAAGTAATACAATGGATTGCTAATCTAGTCAATTACAGTTGAAGTAATACAATGGATTGCTAATCTAGTCAATTACAGTTGAAGTAATACAATGGATTGCTAATCTAGTCAATTACAGTTGAAGTAATACAATGGATTGCTAATCTAGTCAATTACAGTTGAAGTAATACAATGGATTGCTAATCTAGCCAATCACAGTTGAAGTAATACAATGGATTGCTAATCTAGCCAATCACAGTTGAAGTAATACAATGGATTGCTAATCTAGTCAATTACAGTTGAAGTAATACAATGGATTGCTAATCTAGTCAATCACAGTTGAAGTAATACAATGGATTGCTAATCTAGTCAATCACAGTTGAAGTAATACAATGGATTGCTAATCTAGTCAATTACAGTTGAAGTAATACAATGGATTGCTAATCTAGTCAATTACAGTTGAAGTAATACAATGGATTGCTAATCTAGTCAATTACAGTTGAAGTAATACAATGGATTGCTAATCTAGCCAATCACAGTTGAAGTAATACAATGGATTGCTAATCTAGTCAATTACAGTTGAAGTAATACAATGGATTGCTAATCTAGCCAATCACAGTTGAAGTAATACAATGGATTGCTAATCTAGCCAATTATAGCTGAAGGAACAGAATGGATTGCTAATCTGGCCAATCACAGTTGAAGTAATACAATGGATTGCTAATCTAGTCAATTACAGTTGAAGTAATACAATGGATTGCTAATCTAGTCAATTACAGTTGAAGTAATACAATGGATTGCTAATCTAGTCAATCACAGTTGAAGTAATACAATGGATTGCTAATCTAGTCAATTACAGTTGAAGCAATACAATGGATTGCTAATCTAGTCAATTACAGTTGAAGTAATACAATGGATTGCTAATCTAGTCAATCACAGTTGAAGTAATACAATGGATTGCTAATCTAGTCAATTACAGTTGAAGGAATACAATGGATTGCTAATCTAGTCAATTACAGTTGAAGTAATACAATGGATTGCTAATCTAGTCAATTACAGTTGAAGTAATACAATGGATTGCTAATCTAGTCAATTACAGTTAAAGTAATACAAGGGATTGCTAATCTAGTCAATCACAGTTGATGGAATACAATGGATTGCTAATCTACACAATCACAGTTGAAGGAATACAAGGGATTGCTAATCTAGCCAATTATAGCTGAAGGAACAGAATGGATTGCTAATCTAGCAAATCACAGTTGAAGTAATACAATGGATTGCTAATCTAGCCAATCACAGTTGAAGGAATACAATGGATTGCTAATCTAGTCAATCACAGTTGAAGGAATACAATGGATTGCTAATCTAGTCAATCACAGTTGAAGGAATACAATGGATTGCTAATCTAGCCAATCACAGTTGAAGGAATACAATGGATTGCTAATCTAGCCAATCATAGTTGAAGTAATACAATGGATTGCTAATCTAGCCAATCACAGTTGAAGTAATACAATGGATTGCTAATCTAGCCAATCACAGTTGAAGGAACAGAATGGATTGCTAATCTAGCCAATCACAGTTGAAGGAACAGAATGGATTGCTAATCTAGTCAATCACAGTTAAAGGAATACAATGGATTGCTAATCTAGCCAATCACAGTTGAAGGAACAGAATGGATTGCTAATCTAGCCAATCACAGTTGAAGGAATACAATGGATTGCTAATCTAGCCAATCATAGTTGAAGTAATACAATGGATTGCTAATCTAGCCAATCACAGTTGAAGTAATACAATGGATTGCTAATCTAGCCAATCACAGTTGAAGGAACAGAATGGATTGCTAATCTAGCCAATCACAGTTGAAGGAACAGAATGGATTGCTAATCTAGCCAATCACAGTTGAAGGAACAGAATGGATTGCTAATCTAGCCAATCACGAATAATGGATCACAATGGATTGCTAATCCATTCGATCTATAAACTTATATTGACATCCAATCGCGCAACACGCAACTAAGACTAAGTATAACAAACCTATTTCTCCTCCCAAACTTCAAACATTTCAGTGACCACACTGCCGCAGGTCCAGACCAGCACCATCATTGCGGTTGGCGCGAGCTGCTCCGTAGTGATCATAGTGTTAGTATCCGTGCTCACTTATTTCTGCTGCAAAAGACCAAAGACCTACAAGGAGATGGACCAGCTTGGCACAACCAGCAAGTGAGTATTCGGCTGACAAGCTCGAATTTTAGATTAGGGGATTCTGGGCCATTTGCCCATTTCACTATCCAATCTTCATCCACTAGCTCTAATACCACTCTAATGGACGGGTACACGGAATCTAGTTTAAGACAACTTCATCGCTTAGTTGGCTCTGGAACTATTACGTAACACAGCCTACCAGCAGTTGACAGATCGATAAGTGGAGGCATAGCCTCTTACAGGGGGAGAAAGGATATTTTAAGGACAAGCCTGTATTGAAGATATCCCCCAGCTTGAGTGACAGACTCGCAGGCCCATTTAATCTCAATAATCCAGTACGAGTAAATCTATATGCTGGACTCAGTGAGGCCGCTTCGAGATGAGTTTGAAACTGATTGCTTATTTATCTGGATCGGAGTGGCGTTACGGCCATGTCGTTTGTGCTCTGGAAAATTCAATATTTCCAGACTGTAATGTGATTAGAATTTCTCAGCCATGTTCAACTCACTGTGTGGGTGTGCAAATTTGTGGAGAAACTAATGGAATAAACTGATTTCTCGAAACTCGTATCCGTTCGGCGCTAAGCTCAGCAATCATTAAGCGCCAAATTCAGCAGTCATTAGGCGCCAAACTCGGCAATCATTAAGCGCCAAATTCAGAAATCATTAAGCGCCAAACTCAGCAATCATTAAGCGCCAAACTCAGCAGTCATTAAGCGCCAAACTCAGCAGTCATTAAGCGCCAAGCTCAGCAATCATTAAGCGCCAAGCTCAGCAATCATTAAGCGCCAAACTCAGCAATCATTAAGCGCCAAGCTTAGCAACCATTAAGCGCCAAATTCACCAATCATTAAGCGCCAAACTCAGCAATCATTAAGCGCCAAACTCAGCAAACATTAAGCGCCAAATTCACCAAGTATTAAGCGCCAAATTTACCAATCATTAAGCGCCAAATTCACCAATCATTAAGCGCCAAATTCACCAATGATTAAGCTCCAAACTCAGCAGTCATTAAGCGCCAAACTCAGCAATCATTAAGCGCCACACTCAGCAATCATTAAGTGCCAAATTCACCAATTATAAAGTGCCAAATTCACCAATTATTAAGTGCCAAATTCACCGATTATTAAGTGCCAAACTCAGCAATCATTAGGCGCCAAATTCACCAATTTTAGCGACAAATTCACCAATCATTAAGCGCCAAACTCAGCAATCATTAAGCGCCAAACTCAGCAATCATTAAGCGCCAAACTCAGCAATTATTAAGCGCCACACTCAGAAATCATTAAGCGCCAAACTCAGCAATCATTAAGCGCCAAACTCAGCAATAATTAAGCGCCAAACTCAGCAATTATTAAGCGTCACACTCAGAAATCATTAAGCGCCAAACTCAGCAATCATTAAGCGCCAAACTCAGCAATAATTAAGCGCCAAACTCAGCAATCATTAAGCGTCACACTCAGAAATCATTAAGTGCCAAATTCACCAATTATAAAGTGCCAAATTCACCAATTATTAAGTGCCAAATTCACCGATTATTAAGTGCCAAACTCAGCAATCATTAGGCGCCAAATTCACCAATTTTTAGCGACAAATTCACCAATCATTAAGCGCCAAACTCAGCAATCATTAAGCGCCAAACTCAGCAATCATTAAGCGCCAAACTCAGCAATTATTAAGCGCCACACTCAGAAATCATTAAGCGCCAAACTCAGCAATCATTAAGCGCCAAACTCAGCAATAATTAAGCGCCAAACTCAGCAATTATTAAGCGTCACACTCAGAAATCATTAAGCGCCAAACTCAGCAATCATTAAGCGCCAAGCTCAGCAATGAAGCACCGAACCCAAACTCATTAAGCAGCTGTTTTCACTCCCTCAGCGCTCACCAGGCCAGCCCGCCATCCTCCCAGTGCCACTACGGCCAAGTGTCGGACGGCAAGCCTTACGTGCTGGTGCCGCCGCACCAGTCCTTCTCCGCCGACGACCTCGCCTCCGTAGCGGCTGCCGCAGCCACCGCCGCCGCCGCTGGCGCTGCGAACTCCTCGAGTAGCCAGTCGAGCAGCGGAGCCAACAAGCCGCTGATTGCTCAGCCAAGATACGGCGCCGACTCGAGACGAGGCTCGACTTTTCTACCGCCATCGAAATCGTTCGAGCCAAGCAGCGGACAACTGGATTTGCAGCTGCGGCAGCAGGAGCATCCATTGCCGCTGACTTCTTCTTTTGGCGACAGGCGTCGGAGCGGCGGCCAGGTGGTGTTTGCGACCCGAGGCAGCGGGGACAGCCCACTGGACTGTGAGTTGCTCTGGGAAACTTCGGGTGTTTTGGCTGGCTCTGCACTTTGACGTACCTGGAAAATAATCCATCTAGTGTGTCTAACATGTGCAAATCTGTGCGTCTAACATGTGCAAATCTGTGTGTCTAACATGTGCAAATCTGTGTCTAACATGTTCAAATCTGTGTGTCTAACATGTGCAAATCTGTGTGTAACATGTTCAAATATGTGTGTCTAACCTGTGCAAATCTGTGTGTCTAACATGTGCAAATCTGTGTGTCTAACATGTGCAAATCTGTGTGTAACATGTTCAAATATGTGTGTCTAACCTGTGCAAATCTGTGTGTCTAACATGTGCAAATCTGTGTGTCTAACATGTGCAAATCTGTGTGTCTAACATGTGCAAATCTGTGTGTCTAACATGTGCAAATCTGTGTGTCTAACATGTGCAAATCTGTGTGTCTAACATGTGCAAATCTGTGTGTCTAACATGTGCAAATCTGTGTGTCTAACATGTGCAAATCTGTCAGTAGCGCAACCAGAAATTTTTTGAGGGGGGCGGATTCTGGAAGGTAAAGTCCCGGGAGGGGGGGCGGAGAGGTGGCTCTGTTTTTGGCGAAAATTCGCTTGGTCCCCCCTTCGATTTTTTTTTGGGTGTCTGCCTAAGGGGGGGGCGACCGCCCCCCCCCCCTGGTTGCGCCACTGAAATCTGTGTGTCTAACATGTGCAAATCTGTGTGTCTAACATGTGCAAATCTGTGTGTCTAACATGTGCAAATCTGTGTGTCTAACATGTTCAAATCTGTGTGTCTAACCTGTGCAAATCTGTGTGTCTAACCTGTGCAAATCTGTGTGTCTAACATATGCACATCTGTGTGTCTAACATGTTCAAATCTGTGTGTCTAACCTGTGCAAATCTGTGTGTCTAACCTGTGCAAATCTGTGTGTCTAACATATGCACATCTGTGTGTCTAACCTGTGCAAATCTGTGTGTCTAACCTGTGCAAATCTGTGTGTCTAACATGTGCACATCTGTGTGTCTAACATGTGCAAATCTGTGTGTCTAACATGTGCAAATCTGTGTGTCTAACATGTGCAAATCTGTGTGTCTAACATGTGCAAATCTGTGTCTAATATGTGCAAATCTGTGTGTCTAACATGAGCAAATCTGTGTCTAACATGTGCAAATCTGTGTGTCTAACATGTGCAAATCTGTGTGTCTAACATGTGCAAATCTGTGTGTCTAACATGTGCAAATCTGTGTCTAACATGTGCAAATCTGTGTGTCTAACCTGTGCAAATCTGTGTGTCTAACATGTGCAAATCTGTGTGTCTAACATGTGCAAATCTGTGTGTCTAACATGTGCAAATCTGTGTGTCTAACATGTGCAAATCTGTGTGTCTAACATGTGCAAATCTGTGTCTAACATGTGCAAATCTGTGTGTCTAACCTGTGCAAATCTGTGTGTCTAACATGTGCAAATCTGTGTGTCTAACATGTGCAAATCTGTGTGTCTAACATGTGCAAATCTGTGTGTCTAACATGTGCAACTTGGTGTATCTAGCAGGTGAAGGGCTGCTTTGAAAAGCAAGAAAGAATGCCCGAGAACTAAGTAGTCCGGTTTTTCTATTTTCAGCGTCCGTCTCCAACCCAGCGCTGTTCTCTTATCCAGCTATGCAGCACCAGCAGCAGCTGGCGGATTTTACTGATGATAGTCGAAGTGAGTAGACATGTGCGCTTTTTATTTACTTTTGCTTGAATTAATGATAATCAGCCGTTTAAATATTGGCCGTGTCCACAACTATATTCATAAGGTAGGGATGTCCATTCTATGATGAGGTGTCCACTCTGCGATAGGGGTGTCCACTTTATTATGGAAGAGTCCACTTCGAGATAGGGGTGTCCACTTTATTATGGAAGAGTCCACTTCGAGATAGGGGTGTCCACTTTATTATGGAAGAGTCCACTTCGAGATAGGGGTGTCCACTTTATTATGGAAGAGTCCACTTCGAGATAGGGGTGTCCACTTTATTATGGAAGAGTCCACTTCGAGATAGGTGTGTCCACTCTATGATGGAGGTGTCAACTTCGAGATTGAGGTGTCCACTTCGAGATAGGGGTGTCCACTCTACAATAGCTAGAGGTGTCCGGTCTACGATAAGGGTGTCCACTCTACGATAGCTAGAGGTGTCCGGTCTACGATAAGGGTGTCCACTCTACGATAGCTAGAGGTGTCCGGTCTACGATACAGCTGTGTCCACTTCGAGATACACTCGTAGCTAGGTATGTCCACTATACGATAGAGGTGTCCACTTTGAGATAGGTGATGTCTCCTTGGGCTCTTCACCAATTTTTTGTCAAACCTCGATACCTTGCTGTCAAACTCCAATACCCAAAAAGGCACTTCTATCATTCGAATTCCAGACACAGACCCCTACTCATTGGAAGGTGGCTACTCGATGCGCCAGAAGAAAATTGTTTACGAAGTAGTTGTCTAATTATTTAAATTTATATACGTTTCATACGATGCGAGATTAAAACCAAGTCCAAGCTAAAATAGCTTTTTAATTTACTTTAGAATTAGAATTTAGAATCAGTACTGCTTTCCGGAATTTTTTGAACACGCGATGCAATATTGTAAAGTTTCTCTTCTCATGCTAGTAACTGGATTTTATGCTTTCTGTCAGTTCTATCGCTGATAAGCTTACTCATTAGTAGTATCGAAAGGAAAATGTTTTCCGTCTTTTTATGTTCACAGTCTCTTAAAGTTCAATAGTCTTTCAAAGTTGCTTAAGTCTGCTTAAACGCTTCTTTGTTTTAATGCATGCTTGCTGTTTTTTATACTATAAAATTTGTACTATATTGTACGTCAGTAGTTATAGTGTACATTAAAACAATCTTCTGTCAACGAAACCTAGAAAAATGCTACTGATTTATTGATTAGATGTTCTTGCTCTTTTCCTGACAAATTCATTCATGCCTTTGCAAAACTCGGATTGCAAAAAAAGCTTATGTATGGCATTAAAACATTAAATGAATTATTTAAATATTCAAAAATTGTGTCTGACTGAAAGTGAAAATAATTAGGAAAGCTGACATATCTTAAGTTATTAAGCATTTAAAACATGCTTGCTGTAGCACAGGTTAAAACAGCTTGTATATTTGTTATTCGAAATTATGCGATTCAAAAAAATTATATTTGTTCTAACTTGTCAATAGATAACTATAGCATTGGTTTAAATTTTGTATTGATCCAGTTATAAACTGAAATTACAGGGTTCAGTAAAACAAAAATCGTTTCTTTAATTAATGCTGGTCGTATTAAAAACATTCGATTCGGCCTGGTCACTATCAGTAGTTGACCGCTTAAAGACATCTTCCGCTGTAGTTACGGGCGGTGCAGCGGTCGATGAACTCGTCGATCCGTCTGGAGAAGCGGTCGATGTCGTGACACTGTCGCTACTCATAGTAGTAGCAGTTGGAATGACAGTAGTTTCAACAGGACTCTCGGTAGTTTCACCGGCCGTAGTGGCCGCAGTAGATACGTTATCCTCCGTAGTTTCGGTAGATTCAGGAGTCACGTCGTGTTCTTCTAATGTAGTATCAGCCTCGGCTGTAGCATCAGTGGCAGTTGTTTTTGTCGTATCGAAGCCGTTCTCAAGCAGCTCCGGTACCAGGCAGATTCGCACCGGACACTTGCCTGGCACCGGATTAGGCACAGTCAGTTCTCTAGTGCCAGACGGACAGGTTACAGACTGGCTTGAGCAATCTTGGGCCTTCCTTGGTACCTGACGCTTGTTTTCGACGTTCGAGACGTCTTTCCTAGGCGGAGACAGCGGCTCCAGGGACTCTGGCAGCTTGTTGACGCACAGTTTAGCTGGACATCCGTTGATTGGATCTGCTCGAATGATCAGCAGTTGGTCAGGAGTTGCACAGCCCTCGGCCAGCAGGTCCGCCTCGGTCACCGGACAGCCGCACTGAAGGAATTCGCAGTAGGCAGTTTTGTTTCGCATCAGAGCTGGTCGGTTCCAGCTCGTGGGAGCTGCAGCACCAGACTCGTTGTCGACTTTTTTTCCTTCATCGCCAGACTTGAGGTCCGGCTTTGTCTGAGGCTTCGATTGGCAGAAATTGTCAAAGCAGCGCAACGGTACACAGCGAGGTCGCAGCGGGCAAATGCTGGCTGAGAACTGCACCTCAACCGTGGTGTCCAGAGAAGGCGGATTGTAGTACTCGAACAGTCTTAGAGGCGCCCAGGTTGGACAGTTATTCACTCCAGTGACGAAACTCAACATGCTTAACGGACAAGCGGCCGTTTCAGCTTCTGTCAGGCAGACACTTTGAGCTGGACAGTTGCTGCTGTCCTTGGATGTAACCGACATGAAGTAGGCCGTCAGTCTGTCGTTAGGGCCAGCGCATCGAGTGCCAGGAGCAATAAGGTGCAACGGATTAGTGCAGCTGGATTGATAATCTTGCGATTGTCGCTGCGATGCATCAACTGCAGTCGGCAGCTGGTTGGTCAGCTGTTGTACATTGGCTACGAATAGTAGAAGCAAAATGTTCATTGCTGCATATGCTCTAGTAATTTGGTGTGCTGAATTTTAGCTTCCAAATCTACAGGTGCGAGATAGACTGGCCCGTGTTAGAAATCTGAATTGAAGCTTTTATCAGTTTTAATTGGTTTCAAAAATGAATGGCGATTGGCTTGGGTTGAATGGAGGAGGTCGTCTAATCGATCGATAATTTATTTCGTGATGTTCTTCTGCCCCTCGCTCCTATTGGCTAGAGAAATAAAACGCCTGTTTAGTGTACATTGTACATAGCGCTCAACCTCAGTTGAAGTCACGTGACTAAGTCATCTTGTTTGTTATAATGTGAATTGACTTTACCAACAACTCAGGCTTTAGCTACGTTGTTGCATTTAAAGTATAATCTGTCATTATTTGGTCTATATCCATACATCAAAGTTGATTAACTCTGTCAAAGTCAAACAGGTTGAATCGATAGGCTATTTTTATTGCTATGATTTTAACAGTAAAGGACAATTGGTACGAGAGTTGCACCGATGCATTGTTGATTCTGATGTGGAACTTTTCACAGTCGCATAAAATTAAATCTCTAGATGGACGTTCATGGGACAATGGGGATTAAAAATCTCGAGTTTTGCCAATCCCGGGATTGCAAAGGTTTCTAGCAATTTTTGTTGGTGCAATTTTGGTTTACGAAGCCATCTAACCTGATTTTAAAGAGCTTTCAATGATAAAAGTAGAACAGAATAAAAGATTTTGCAAACAAGAAGCTGAAAGTGTGCTCTGAATTGGAGTGTGATGTGCTTTTTACACTGCAGTATCAGCTTCGGAAAATCACACTTGATTGTGATGTAACTTGGGGAATGATAGCTTACAGAGCTATGGCCCGAAGTACTGATACGAGGGTAGAAAGGGATTAGACCTCGGGGGCACCCGCCCTATAAGATAGAGAATTGGTAGCTTTGGTGTCCTCCGAAAGCGAGGTCCCACTGTTTTTTTTCACCTGACAAGTAGATACGATGAATGATGAATGATGTTACTGATGAATGATACTGAGAATGAATGAATGATTGAATTGCACAGCGAGACGGGATCCCGGGATTGTATTCCCTATGGGACAATTAGCGCAAAGGGAGACGTTAAGCTCTCTATCACCTTTACTTTAGGGCATCTGTTGAACACGGTTGTGTAAATTTAGGATTGAGTAAAACATCCTGTAGCATGACTATGTACCTAAAAGTATTGTTACACAACTACCCCTCAGTAACAGTCAAAACCGCCACCCTTTCAACTCAACCGTAAGTGACATAACTTGCTCAGCGGCGAGGGGGGAGTGAATGCAGGAGATAATCCCAGACATGTTCGATCGGGTTCATGTTCGGCCGTTCACCAAGAAGGCCATTGCAGAGTACTCAGCTGCAGCTTGCACTTGCGGTTGAGGTGAGAGAGAAGTCGCTCTCTCTCTCTCGGTAGAGAGAGATTAGACAGCATGTCACTGGAATCTTAAGCGTTTACAAGAAAATTAAGCGTTTTCTCAGCATACTGATAATTAATGGGAATCGCTGAGATGGCAAGGCTTGGGGGGAATTGATAAGATATCAAGGCTGTGGCTAGGTCGGAAGGTACGTGTAGTTTATTTAAAAAAAGTTATTACATTCTTTGTTTGCTCCTTAACTGGGGGCGTAGAGTGTTAGTACTTAACTCTACTCAACAGCCATCAGAAATTCAGCAATGTCACTAGCAATCAGCGCCCCCCGTTGGGGAGCCAAAAAATACAGCACAAGTTTTTTAATAAACTACATATAAGCGTCTCTTTGCATTATACCTCAGCAACCCCTTGTAAGCCTTGACATGCCAGCAATTCCTCCCCCCCCCACAAGCCTTAGCATATCAACTCCCCCTTGACATCTTAGCAATTCCCCCCATAAGCCTTGAAATCTTAAAAAATCTGTTAACCTTCTAAACCTAACCCTAACCCTAACCCTAACCCTAACCCTAACCTTAAAGCATTGACATTTCAGTAATTCTCTCCGAGAGTCATTATAGCACTACAGCATTATAGCGATTCCCTGCAAGCCTCGACATCGTTGGGATTCCCAAATGAATCTCTTAACTTCGACATGAAGCTTCTTTTATTTTTTACATTACACTTTATCTATCAGCGATCCTTCCCGTGAAGAGCCAACAAATAATAAAAAACATTTTTCAATAAACTACATCATCTACATGTAGCTTGTGAATTTAGCCTTGACATCTCGGTTATTCCCCCGTGAGCCTTGACATCTCAGCTATTCCCCCCCGTAAGCCTTGACATGTTAGCGATGCCCCCCATAAACATTGATATCTGAAAAATCCCCTGTTAATCTTGAAACCCGCTAAAATCTAACCCTCAACCCAAACCTGACCTAAACCTAACTTTAACCCAACCTAAAGCCTTGAATCTCAGCAATTCTTCTCCCCTAAGCCTTGACATTTTAGTGATTCCTTATTTAAGAATCACAGCACCATAGCGATTCCCTCCAAGCCTTGGCATCGTAGCAATTGCCAAATGAATCTTTTAACTTCGACATGACTCTTCTTTTATGTACACATAGTGCTTCTTCTCTTTTTTACATGACTCTTCTTCTATCAGCGCCCCCTCCCCCGTAGCGAGCCAACAAAGAATGTAATAAAAAATTGAGTAAACTACATGTACTTTGAAGTAGCTTCTGACGTTTGCTACTTTGCTTCTCTGGCATCTCAGAAACCGCCTCCCCATAATCTCAGTTATTCTCCGTGAGCCTTGACATCTTAGTAATTCTCCCCAGCACAGCACAATAGCTTCTTTTAATTTTTACATGACACTTCTTTCATGTCTGACATGACGCTTCTTTTATTCTTCCATGACGCTTCTATGATTTCTCAAATGACACTTCCATTAGTTTTTATATGAGGCTTCTATGATCTTTTGATGACGCTTCTATGATTGTTTACATGACGCTTCTATGATTGTTTGCATGACGCTTCTATGATTTTTTCATGACGCTTCTATGATTGTTTACATGACGCTTCTATGATTGATTTTCTATGATTCTATGATTTTTTACATGACACTTCTATGATTGTTTACATGACGCTTCTATGATTGTTTACATGACGCTTCTATGATTTTTTTAAAAGACGCTTCTATGATTTTTACATGACGCTTCTATGATTTTTACATGACGCTTCTATGATTTTTTACATGACGCTTTTATTATTTTTACATGACGCTTTTATGATTGTTTACATGACGCTTCTATGATTGTTTACATGACGCTTCTATGATTGTTTGCATGACGCTTCTATGATTTTTTCATGACGCTTCTATGATTGTTTACATGACGCTTCTATGATTGATTTTCTATGATTCTATGATTTTTTACATGACACTTCTATGATTGTTTACATGACGCTTCTATGATTGTTTACATGACGCTTCTATGATTTTTTTAAAAGACGCTTCTATGATTTTTACATGACGCTTCTATGATTTTTACATGACGCTTCTATGATTTTTTACATGACGCTTTTATTATTTTTACATGACGCTTTTATGATTGTTTACATGACGCTTCTATGATTGTTTACATGACGCTTCTATGATTGTTTACATGACGCTTCTATGATTTTTTACATGACGCTTCTATGATTTTTACATGACGCTTCTATGATTTTTACATGACGCTTCTATGATTTTTTACATGACGCTTTTATTATTTTTACATGACGCTTTTATGATTGTTTACATGACGCTTCTATGATTGTTTACATGACGCTTCTATGATTGTTTACATGACGCTTCAGTGATTGTTTACATGACGCTTCTATGATTGTTTACATGACGCTTCTATGATTGTTTACATGACGCTTCTATGATTGTTTACATGACGCTTCTATGATTGTTTACATGACGCTTCTATGATTGTTTATATGACGCTTCTATGATTTTTAAATGACGCTTCAATGATTGTTTACATGACGCTTCTATGATTTTTTACATGACGCTTCTATGATTTTTTTAAATGACGCTTCTATGATTTTTTCATGACGCTTTTATGATTTTTACATGACGCTTCTTTTTAAAAAGTCTTTTAGTTTTCCTGACGTTGAAAAGCTTTAATTAAAAAAAATCCACTCTATGAAAATTCGAACCACCGTCGCTGCATTTAGCAGTTCAGTTTGTTCACCTCTAGGCTAGCTCTCATCGTTTTGATAACATCAAATTTTGCACTTATATAATTCAACACTTTAAAATCCAAGCATAGAGTAAATCACACGAAGCAGTTATGACATAATCAGTTTCTCAGTCAGTCAGTATCAGTTAACAATATGGTTACGCAACTTAAATCAAGTCTGGTGCTACGCTTCCACACTCCATTTTCAATTCAAGTCGGAGTTACAATTCAGTTATGATGCAATCTATTTCAGAATCAGAATTCAACCAGTCAGTTTTTTCTCTAGCATTCTTACAATGCATTTCAAGTCGAAAAGTTTGCTTGACCTTTGCAAAAAAGCATGTTTTTCGAGTATTTAATGCCTTTAGCATCGAGCAATTTCTTAGCCAAGACACATGTACCGTCACGGGAAAATTTCTGATCGAACAGTGCAAGTCTCATGAAAATCGGTTAAGCCATTTTTTCTCTAATCGATTGCAAGCAAGCAAGATTTTCATTTTTAGTATATAGGATTTGTGACTAGTAACGTGTGAACAAACTGTGAGCATGCAAAAAATTTTTACTCGTCGTATAGCATCTTTGATCCCAATACGAACTCTTGGGGCTGTTAAATTTGCCAATGACATTGCTTGACTTACGTGACGCGAGGCAGCGTGAGCTGTTAAGGGGTATTGCCGCTGCTGAGAGTATGCATGGTGTACTTTATAATCAACGCTCGCTTTACTGACTCATCAGCTAAATGCTAGTTAACACCGCCATCAAATCACACGACTAGCGTACAATGCTATGTACATGTATGAGCCACGTGATCCTGCGAAAATTGGCATACTTTTTGACGTTGATTGATCGAATAATGAATATATTTTAATTCAACAGTACATTCCGGGCAAAACTGTACGTTCAAAGGTAATGGATTTACTGGTGGGTAAAACTTGTGTTGACCACACTATTCCGGACAAAACAGTAAAACTGCACACAAAAATGAATGACTTGTTTATAACTTCCATTTATAGGCCGCGCCGATTTTTTCATTCTTGGGTTAGAAGTTTCCATTTATTCCAACCAAATGGCTCAAAAATCACAACAGATATGTGTGCTTCTCACTGCACTGTTCTACATAAATGTACTTGTCTGTGCGGCATCGTCCAACAGGCACGAGTGACAGGTTAGTCACGAGTTAGCCATAGACTATGAGCACTTCACAGAGTCCCGGATCATATTTCGAGTACTCCCAGCCAACCAGACCACAGCGGGCGATCCCGAAGAGGATTCAACTCTGAAATCGGCTTACCAGGGTCAGTCGCAGTCGTGCAGCGGTCGTGGAGCCAACCTGCCCTACAGAGACCTGCTGTTGAGTCCAGCGGTGCTTCATCTCATACTCGACAGTTTCCGTCTAGACCAGCCTTCGTCTACGAACTATTCGAATTCAGCTCGATCATCGGCTCGGTACCTGTTCTTTGCCGACGATAAAAGACGGGGTGAGGGCAGTCAAACATCGGTATGGATGGCCGAGTTTCGGCCAGACAAGATGGAGATCAACTTCGATCAGATGACGAACGCCGATGCGATGCGATCGCCTGAGAAGCCGTTCTACATGGTGCACCTGTGCGTGAAGCTGCTGTCGCGGCTGAGACTGCCTCCGGAAGGTGCGGAGATCTGATATTTGTTATACTCGTAGTCACATATGCAGGTAAAATTATTGCTTCAACTTCGAAGTTTGTTGCCAGGTTTTCATCTCTCAAAGCTAGTGGTCCTTGTGTGTAGCTCTGAGAGATAAAAAACTAGGGATTTCTGTAATCCAGTATTAGTTCAAAACGGATTAGGATTCTACGCCTTAGAAATGACAAACTTCGAACAGTACTACACAAAGTTTTTAAAAAGTACTTCATGTAGTTCTTTTTACTTACTCGTAGTTATTCATGCTGTCGCGTGTTTATTTAACTGGAGCTGAGCTATAATTTTACTATTTCTGCTATATTTTCATGACCAAAAGCTTTAATTTATAGCAGACTTTGAACATAACAAAATGTTTTTAAAGCGTTTAAAACGTTACATGAACAGGTAGGAGCGTTGCCAAGGATTTTATGGTGGGGGGAAAAGCCAAGAATTTTACATGTATGCATGACTAAATTCCTACAAGTTAATTTTTTGCGAATCGGTGTTTTCAGCGCTCATTTTAGCGCCACAGTCGACAGGCACTCATTTTGGTGTCACAGGCACTTATTTTGGCGCCAAAGGCACTTATTTTGGCGCCACAGGCACTCATTTGGGTGCCACAAGCACTCATTTTGGTGCCACAAGCACTCATTTTGGTGCCACGAGCACTCATTTTGGCGGGATAGCGACGTTTGCCTGCGGGACGTTTGCCAGCCGACGTTTGCCTGCGGGACGTTTGCCTGCGGGACGTTTGCCAGCCGACGTTTGCCAGCCGACGTTTGCCTGCGGGATGTTTGCCTGCAGGTTTGCCTGCAGGACGTTTGCCAGCCGACATTTGCCAGCCGACGTTTGCCAGCCAACAGCAAGTCGGAGTGAATGTGATACTGAAATATTCGCAGTTTAGCTGTTTTGGAAAAAAACAATTTTAGTCCAACTTTTTAATTGACGGCTAACTTATTCGCATGATGTATAAATCGAAAACAAAATCTATACGCTATAAATTAATTGATATTTAGCAGTTCATCATCATCTTTGAATGTAAAAATATTATTATAAAGTTTACTTCTGCCAGTTTTGTATCGCTTTTCCCAGTTTAAGATGTTTGATTTTGCATGATTTGCGAATTCATGATTTGCGATTTCATGATTTGCGAATGAATTGACACGCAAATTTGAATGGGAATCTCCAGCGAGCCAAGTTTTGAGCAAATAAAATAACTGCTGAACGATAATTTTAAATTGAATATTTCCCAGTTCATGGGAGATCCAAAAGTAAGCGAATTAATTCCTGCAAGCGCCTTGTGAAGTGCACGCTGTCATGGCCAACAACAAGCATGCACTGACATGTCTGTAGCCGCCTTCTCTTCCCTAGCCGCACCAAAAATTAATAAAACCTATGCCCCATTGTATCATTTTGGAGGGCTGGCAAACGTCCCGCAGGCAAACGTCGGCTGGCAAACGTCCCGCTGGCAAACGTCGGCTGGCAAACTTCCCGCAGGCAAACGTCGGCTGGCAAACGTCGGCTGGCAAACGTCGGCTGGCCAACGTCCCGCAGGCAAACGTCGGCTGGCAAACGTCCCGCAGGCAAACGTCGGCTGGCAAACGTCGGCTGGCCAACGTCGGCTGGCAAACGTCGGCTGGCAAACGTCGGCTGGCAAACGTCCCGCAGGCAAACGTCGGCTGGCAAACGTCCGGCAGGCAAACATCGTAGACCCCATGTTGGCACCACAGGCACTCATTTTAGTGCCCTAAAACAAAATTATTGATTTCCACACCGGGTCACAAGGTGTGGGTGGCTTTTACTGGGGGGGGGGCATGTGTCCCCCACCCCCCCGGTGGCGACGCCCCTGTGTACAGGTACAGGTATATGTCTGCAGAAGTCCAAACGACGTGGCAGAAATTCAGATTTTGCAAAAGTATTTTGAATCGATATCAGGTGTTGACTATATAGATGTACGATCGTAAAAGCACAACTTGCGTATCACATTGACATTTTAAGTCCTTTCGCGAGTTCAAAACCTGTCAATTTTAGCATCAATCATCACTCCGCAGACTCATCCGAAATCAATAAATTACTGAACAGTCCAGCTCTGCCTCTGTCCATCGGTGCCAGTGTACTCAGCTGTCTCCTACTGTGCTTGATGCTTTTGTCATTTGCCAGTCTGACACGCAGGCTGAGACGCTATCAGGAGTCAGTAAAGTTTGTCAGCAGCTATCAGTCAGCTGGGCATTTTGGCTGCAACAGCTGCAGCAGCCGGTCCAATCGAGTCCGGTACAACGGTTCCGTCAGCTTGCTGCAGAACGGCGGCTACAGCAGCATCGACGCCCGGATGGAGCACGAGAGGCGAATGCAGCAGCAGCAACTATCGCCGTCGTTTTACTACTGAGACCGGTTTTTCGTCATATTGGATAACACTTTTAAATAGTATAGGATTTTCACTCGAGGCAAGTTTTCGCACCAAATTGCATTGAATTTTTTTCCTAGCACTAAGCGCTCGCACAGATACTAAAATAACCAGGTGGGCCACTCAGGCATATATACTTAGCAAAACAGCTTTCTACTTTCAGTTCAGTAGCAAAGAAGAATTACATAGGCTATTTTATAAAGTAAAGACAGCTGAAATGACTTTGATAAGTTTAGAAGCCCAAGCTTGCAGGCGTAAACAACTTGCTAATTGGTTCAGCAGTAATGTACATTGGCCAGTCCACTGAAATGTACATGGCAGCTTTAGGCTGGAATTCCGAGAAAGGCAATAAAAATTGGGGCGGGGCGGGGGGGGGGGTAGTGGGAAAGGCGCGGTTGGCGGGTTGGGTAAGAGCCAATGAATGCCTTGGCTTTAAAAATACATTAAAATTCTTCTTACTACTGAACTGAAAGTAGCTTACACGCAAAGCTGAGTGGCCCATCTAGTTATTCTAGTATCTGTGACCGCTCGTATATCTATCGTTAAATTAGTGCTAGAAAAATATAAATTCTTAGTGAAATTGTACATGATTTCCAAGTATGCAATTCTAGCTCTACATGTACTTTTATAGTTTTCAATGTACTCTATTGTGCAGAATCTCGTCAACATGATAAAAAATAAATTTACCACTCAATATATATAAAAAATATCCTTCGCTTTTCATCGGGATTTATAAACGAAACTAAATATCGCCTAAAAATTTTTGTTTAAATAAATTGGCGTGTTTAACACCGAGATTAATAATGACATTTATAATGACATTTTGTATTTCTGAATCTAATTTTGTACATGTGTTCTTAAACTAATAAAAATATTAGAAACTAATTTAAGATTTTGATTAACAATAGGAACTATCCTGATGCGCATTCTATTGTTTTCAAAAACCTATAGGGTCGTTCTATTAATCACGCCACACTTTCTCTCTTGGTAAAGCCGTTCGTGTTTTATGTGTCCGTGCGCGATCAGACCTTTTTCTCTTCTATCGTCTACCATTTTCTGGGCTTCTTTCCTTATAAGGATCTTTAAAGGGACTTTATTAACCTTTCTTTTTTCATTTTCATGAACCTCAGCCCTTTAACAGCTTTGACAGCCAAGCTCCTGAGCTGTTTAATCATTTTAACAAAATCGGTCTCAACTACGATATTTCAAAGTTCTGGCAACTTTTTACTGTAGACTATGGTTCACTAAGTAAAAGTGTTACTCAAGCTCGACAGATGATAGGAAATCAACTTTTGTCGCCTCTTGGACGTTGATATCCATTAGCCTTAGGAGATAGAGGTAAGAATGCGAAGAAACAGGGGCGCCCACAAAGAGAAAGGGGCGCCCATAAAGAGACAGGGGCACCCATAAAGAGACAGGGGCGCCCACAAAGAGAAAGGGGCGCCCATAAAGAGACAGGGGCGCCCGCAAAGAGACAGGGGCGCCCACAAAGAGAAAGGGGCGCCCACAAAGAGACAGGGGCGCCTACAAAGAGACAGGGGCGCCCACAAAGAGACAGGGGCGCCCGCAAAGAGACAGGGGCGCCCACAAAGAGACAGGGGCACCCATAAAGAGACAGGGGCGCCCACAAAGAGAAAGGGGCGCCCATAAAGAGACAGGGGCACCCATAAAGAGACAGGGGCGCCCACAAAGAGACAGGGGCGCCCACAAAGAGACAGGGGCGCCCACAAAGAGACAGGGGCGCCCACAAAGAGACAGGGGCGCCCGCAAAGAGACAGGAGCGCCCACAAAGAGACAGGGGCACCCATAAAGAGACAGGGGCGCCCGCAAAGAGACAGGGGCGCCCACAAAGAGAAAGGGGCGCCCGCAAAGAGACAGGGGCGCCCGCAAAGAGACAGGGGCGCCCACAAAGAGAAAGGGGCGCCCACAAAGAGACAGGGGCGCCCACAAAGAGACAGGGGCGCCCACAAAGAGACAGGGGCGCCCGCAAAGAGACAGGGGCGCCCACAAAGAGACAGGGGCGCCCGCAAAGAGACAGGGGCGCCCGCAAAGAGACAGGGGCGCCCACAAAGAGACAGGGGCGCCCACAAACAGAGGGGCGCCCACAAAGAGAAAGGGGCGCCCACAAAGAGACAGGAGCACCCATAAAGAGACAGGGGCGCCCGCAAAGAGACAGGGGCGCCCACAGAGAGACAGGGGCGCCCACAAAGAGACAGGGGCGCCCACAAAGAGACAGGGGCGCCCATAAAGAGACAGGGGCACCCATAAAGAGACAGGGGCGCCCGCAAAGAGAAAGGGGCGCCCACAAAGAGAAAGGGGCGCCCACAAAGAGACAGGGGCGCCCACAAAGAGACAGGGGCGCCCACAAAGAGACAGGGGCGCCCGCAAAGAGACAGGGGCGCCCACAAAGAGAAAGGGGCGCCCACAAAGAGACAGGGGCGCCCACAAAGAGACAGGGGCGCCCACAAAGAGACAGGGGCGCCCGCAAAGAGACAGGGGCGCCCACAAAGAGACAGGGGCACCCATAAAGAGACAGGGGCGCCCGCAAAGAGACAGGGGCGCCCACAAAGAGACAGGGGCGCCCACAAACAGAGGGGCGCCCACAAAGAGACAGGGGCGCCCACAAAAAGAGGGGCGCCCACAAAGAGAAAGGGGCGCCCACAAAGAGACAGGAGCACCCATAAAGAGACAGGGGCGCCCACAAAGAGAAAGGGGCGCCCATAAAGAGACAGGGGCACCCATAAAGAGACAGGGGCGCCCGCAAAGAGACAGGGGCGCCCACAAAGAGACAGGGGCGCCCACAAAGAGAAAGGGGCGCCCACAAAGAGACAGGGGCGCCCACAAAGAGACAGGGGCGCCCATAAAGAGACAGGGGCACCCATAAAGAGACAGGGGCGCCCGCAAAGAGACAGGGGCGCCCACAAAGAGAAAGGGGCGCCCACAAAGAGACAGGGGCGCCCACAAAGAGACAGGGGCGCCCACAAAAAGAGGGGCGCCCACAAAGAGAAAGGGGCGCCCACAAAGAGAAAGGGGCGCCCACAAAGAGAAAGGGGCGCCCACAAAGAGACAGGGGCGCCCACAAAGAGACAGGGGCGCCCGCAAAGAGACAGGGGCGCCCACAAAGAGACAGGGGCGCCCGCAAAGAGACAGGGGCGCCCGCAAAGAGACAGGGGCGCCCACAAAGAGAAAGGGGCGCCCACAAAGAGACAGGGGCGCCCACAAAGAGACAGGGGCGCCCACAAAGAGACAGGGGCGCCCGCAAAGAGACAGGGGCGCCCACAAAGAGACAGGGGCACCCATAAAGAGACAGGGGCGCCCGCAAAGAGACAGGGGCGCCCACAAAGAGACAGGGGCGCCCACAAACAGAGGGGCGCCCACAAAGAGAAAGGGGCGCCCACAAAGAGACAGGAGCACCCATAAAGAGACAGGGGCGCCCGCAAAGAGACAGGGGCGCCCACAGAGAGACAGGGGCGCCCACAAAGAGACAGGGGCGCCCACAAAGAGAAAGGGGCGCCCATAAAGAGACAGGGGCACCCATAAAGAGACAGGGGCGCCCGCAAAGAGAAAGGGGCGCCCACAAAGAGAAAGGGGCGCCCACAAAGAGACAGGGGCGCCCACAAAGAGACAGGGGCGCCCACAAAGAGACAGGGGCGCCCGCAAAGAGACAGGGGCGCCCACAAAGAGAAAGGGGCGCCCACAAAGAGACAGGGGCGCCCACAAAGAGACAGGGGCGCCCACAAAGAGACAGGGGCGCCCGCAAAGAGACAGGGGCGCCCACAAAGAGACAGGGGCACCCATAAAGAGACAGGGGCGCCCGCAAAGAGACAGGGGCGCCCACAAAGAGACAGGGGCGCCCACAAACAGAGGGGCGCCCACAAAGAGACAGGGGCGCCCACAAAAAGAGGGGCGCCCACAAAGAGAAAGGGGCGCCCACAAAGAGACAGGAGCACCCATAAAGAGACAGGGGCGCCCACAAAGAGAAAGGGGCGCCCATAAAGAGACAGGGGCACCCATAAAGAGACAGGGGCGCCCGCAAAGAGACAGGGGCGCCCACAAAGAGACAGGGGCGCCCACAAAGAGAAAGGGGCGCCCACAAAGAGACAGGGGCGCCCACAAAGAGACAGGGGCGCCCATAAAGAGACAGGGGCACCCATAAAGAGACAGGGGCGCCCGCAAAGAGACAGGGGCGCCCACAAAGAGAAAGGGGCGCCCACAAAGAGACAGGGGCGCCCACAAAGAGACAGGGGCGCCCACAAAAAGAGGGGCGCCCACAAAGAGAAAGGGGCGCCCACAAAGAGAAAGGGGCGCCCACAAAGAGAAAGGGGCGCCCACAAAGAGACAGGAGCACCCATAAAGAGACAGGGGCGCCCGCAAAGAGACAGGGGCGCCCACAGAGAGACAGGGGCGCCCACAAAGAGACAGGGGCGCCCACAAAGAGACAGGGGCGCCCATAAAGAGACAGGGGCACCCATAAAGAGACAGGGGCGCCCGCAAAGAGAAAGGGGCGCCCACAAAGAGAAAGGGGCGCCCACAAAGAGACAGGGGCGCCCACAAAGAGACAGGGGCGCCCACAAAGAGACAGGGGCGCCCGCAAAGAGACAGGGGCGCCCACAAAGAGAAAGGGGCGCCCACAAAGAGACAGGGGCGCCCACAAAGAGACAGGGGCGCCCACAAAGAGACAGGGGCGCCCGCAAAGAGACAGGGGCGCCCACAAAGAGACAGGGGCACCCATAAAGAGACAGGGGCGCCCGCAAAGAGACAGGGGCGCCCACAAAGAGACAGGGGCGCCCACAAACAGAGGGGCGCCCACAAAGAGACAGGGGCGCCCACAAAAAGAGGGGCGCCCACAAAGAGAAAGGGGCGCCCACAAAGAGACAGGAGCACCCATAAAGAGACAGGGGCGCCCACAAAGAGAAAGGGGCGCCCATAAAGAGACAGGGGCACCCATAAAGAGACAGGGGCGCCCGCAAAGAGACAGGGGCGCCCACAAAGAGACAGGGGCGCCCACAAAGAGAAAGGGGCGCCCACAAAGAGACAGGGGCGCCCACAAAGAGACAGGGGCGCCCATAAAGAGACAGGGGCACCCATAAAGAGACAGGGGCGCCCGCAAAGAGACAGGGGCGCCCACAAAGAGAAAGGGGCGCCCACAAAGAGACAGGGGCGCCCACAAAGAGACAGGGGCGCCCACAAAAAGAGGGGCGCCCACAAAGAGAAAGGGGCGCCCACAAAGAGAAAGGGGCGCCCACAAAGAGAAAGGGGCGCCCACAAAGAGACAGGGGCGCCCACAAAGAGACAGGGGCGCCCACCAAGACAAAATGTTGGCGTCCCTTAGGGTTGCGGCCAACTCCATTTAGAACTTTGATTCGTGACCCATTTTCTATAATGTGATAAAATTTGGTCTATGATAGAGAGAAAATAATAAACCCCAAAGATTTCAATAATGCTTTAGCATGAGCGCAAATAGCGCTTTGTTTTTGCTGCTTTCTAACCCGAATAAACATGCGATTGGGTGCTGTACGAAATACGAGCTACGTTATAATTTTTGTTTAGTTTTTTTTGGAATTATTAAAAAATTAATTATCATGATCAGAAAATTTATTACAGAGATCAGCGAAAATGGTGCATAAACATTCCTGAAGGATTAAGATCTGACAAAGAAATTAAAATTAATTTAAAGCTTCCAGTGGTACAACATTTATACCTAGAGACACTAATAACAAATTATTAAAGATGACTGATTTACTTCAGCTGGAGTCGTCTCCAATCTTATCGAACTTCTAAATAATATAGCAACAGAGCATTTTCAAGTTTAACAAAGCGGGAATTCCATTTACCGTAATGATTGCGCATTATTTTTAAAACTTATGCAACAAAAATAGTCATATATTTGTTTGTATTTGCGAATGTTTCTAAGAAAACGTAGTTATGGTTTTTTTCGAATAAAAAATAAAAAAAATCGGCCAATACAATAATTAAAATTTTTGTCTAATTAGGGAATTAAAAAGCCTGAAGGAACAAAGCCCAGAGCTATTTAATTATTGGCTATTGTGGGATAAACAAAATTGAAACACTTTGATAGACAGAAAAGTTCATGGCGCAGAAGTTGCATTTTTTACCATCTTCTTTTTGGGAAGCTTACAAGCCAATGAGATTTAGCATGTGCGAACGTTTGCAGTTTATAAATATTTACGATCTGGGATTTTCTATAAACAAACTTTTTTTCACTTTTTTGAAGTTGTATAATAAAAAATTACAAATCGAACAAAGCCATTTTTATCATTTCTGTTTCTGGAATAGTTCAGAATGTGTACTTTTGTTTAGAGCAACAAAAATTATCGCCATAACAACATTAGAGCTTTGCTTTGTTTTCCTGTGAATAAGCTGACCTTGACCTGATCCTTAATTGACCCTCAAGTGGTGCTCGAGCCGATCAAAGGTCAAGAAATTTCAGTTGTTCCAATCTCTTTTAGTACATTTCTAACTACCGATTTTGTCTATGGGTAAACCCAGCGCTAAAGCTAGAAGAAAATCTTAGCGAAATCTGTTTAAAAAGACACAACTATATATTGCCGACCATTTAATCATGTCTTGCTTAATACCTGTTTATACAAAGCCCTCATTCTATACTTTTTTCTATAGCTCATTTTTGAGTTGAGTTAATAATTGTTATTTAAAAAATCGCCCCGCCAGCTACCAGGTCCAGCCGCCGCCAGTCTCGCCCCAGAAGAAATTGTCTCGACGCTGAGTGCCGACCACCGTGTGGCCCTGCATGGCGGCCATCTGGGCGGCGTTCGGCGCGCAGCCCGGCGGCGGCGGCGGGATGCTGGCCTGGGAGACGCCGCCAAATCTGGCGCCGGGGTCGAAAGCGCCCTGAACTACCACTGTGGTGCTGGTTGATGGCATGGAGTACTGAGGTGGCTGGGCCGGACCTGCTGGATAGTATGGCTGCTGCGGCTGCTGCTGGTAGTAGTATGGTGGAGGCGGACCAGACTGCTGCATAGGAGGGTACTGTGGCGGGTATTGTGGCGGGTACTGCGGCGGGTATTGTGGCGGGTACTGCGGCGGGTACTGCTGCTGCTGCTGGTAGGGCGGTGCACTAGCTCCAGATGATTTGTCTGCAGATTGGATTTGATGAATTGATGAGAGGGTTAGTTTATTTTAACAATAAGTATGCATATCTTACTCAAATTTTAATACTATGCATATACTTATTACACTATTTTTAGCATTATTTATTTGTCACCTAGTACTAAAAACAAAGTCAATCAGGGGGCCCTTTCTTGCCTCCCACCCTTGGCCTTAGCCATGACCAAAAAAATTGCGCCATAGGCCATACTTTTTGGTCTATAACTATGCAAGGCATAGTTTCCAATATTGGGTTGTAGTGCTTAGTATAGCTTGCCCCTTCCTCCAATATTTTCTGGAATTGCCTTTGAAGTTGCTTATATTAGACTTTTATTTGAAAACAACAAAAATATAAACATTTAAACAAATAAACAATAGGCTTACTAGTGGAACTAATTTAGTTCAATGATCTATGAAGCTGAACTCGAAATTTTGCCACTTTATTTCGAAATTTCATTAAAAATGATATATTTTCTTTGAATAAAATATAGAAAAATAAATATTTTTTACATAGATATAATACTAATATGGATAAAAGGGGTAAGATGACTATACTGTGACTATAAAGAAAATAAAACAACCTTTCCGATCCTATCTTTAAAAAGAACAGAAAAGGAGATTCATTTTATTAATATCAATAGTTTTCAATACTTTAATACTATGTACTACTATATACTATACTGTTTTTCTTGTCTTTTTAAAACCCATTCGACTGTTTTAAGGAAAAACATCTAAGCGCAGCACATG
Source organism: Macrostomum lignano (assembly GCA_002269645.1). Taxonomy (NCBI): domain Eukaryota; kingdom Metazoa; phylum Platyhelminthes; family Macrostomidae; genus Macrostomum; species Macrostomum lignano. The sequence goes on from NIVC01003573.1 coordinate 81,699, forward strand.
TGATTTTTACAATTGAATTTGAATTGAATTGAATATTATACGATCTGAGCCTTATTTACGAAGCTTCGCGTTTTGCAATAGGCCCCTGGCCCTATTACCGATATAGGCAAAACTGTTTAAAATGTAATATTACAACAACAAAGCAGCGTACCTTTATGCATTCTAGTAAACTTCTAGAAATCGGAAACAATAACTTGTCGTGCACAAGTAAATCTGCACTGCACCCACGACGGCTCGACTCTCTAACTCTGAATTTCTAAGGTATGTAATCGATCAGTAATCTGAGTTGAGTAAGTATGAAAATCAGTCGTAAATAAAAGTTAAAAAGGTACGGTATCATTTGACGCATTGCTTGGAAAAACAAAATCAGCAGACAGACAGTACGAGAAAGAAAAAGAGATAGTTTTAAAAAGGTTTATGAAGGAAAAAAATGAACTATCAGTTACATTTTTTAAAATTTGTATCTGAAGCTTTTGTGTCATATTTTTATATCATGTGCTTTTTACTATTTTCGGAACACCAATTTGTCACTTCATGTCAAAGTAGAATACGCAGCTATATAATGGACAGTAGGAGCACTAAATTTTTTGCAGAAACTTCTAAAAACCAACAAAGTAAAAATGCTTTAAGATTATTTTAAAATTTGTCGGTGTGATTTTTGCATATACTGCAATTTTTGCAAGTCCCTAAGACAAGAAATTAAGTAAAGTTTACATAAAACAAAGATGTAACGACAACCAAAACATTATTTTAGTTCTTAGGGGTTTTATTTATTTTCAGTATCATAACGGAGAAAATCTTTATCGATCTATGCAAGGGTTGCATCAAGGACGACATGGTCAGTAATTAATTAATATACTTTAAAGTACATGTAGTCCGTCGATCGTTGCATTCGCATTCGCCTCTCCAAGATCTCATCTGTTAGCTGATATCTCATGGAAAGTGAACCTGCAGTCTATGTGTTGAGTGTGCTGCACCTGCTCTAATGTACGCCAGTTTGCAAAACATGTACATGCTGTATTACCATATGCAGTACGTACAGCTAATCCCGTACGGAAATTCGACGTCGGCGGACGTCTGACCGACGTCAGTTGCCGATCGCTGACCGACGTCGAATTTCCGTACGGGAATGTGTATTGAATTTTTCAATTAATACAGGCAGATCAAGAATTTTTTTATCATCAGTCGACCCAGCCCCAGATCAGCATACTCCCAAACTTTTTATCGCGAATTGATACGCAACATGTCAAAAATACTGCAAATGCACATGTAAATGTGTATAGTCAAAAGTATAGCTACGTGTATAGTAGGAAACATGAGACCTTTATTTGAATATTTAATGAATATTTATAAAATAATAAGCATCCGCATGTTCTATTAAATAAGCGTGCATTATGCACAGGGTACACTTGTACAGTACATATGACGTAATTCCAAGTAATATCGTAGCTAGTTGGCAGTTTATTTCTTTTGCATTTTTACGCTACAATAAACGGCGTTTATAATAAGATTCAATTTACGTGTAAATGAAGTAAATTAGTTACTTTTCCGATAATAAAAAATATACACTCAGCAACATGTTAAGTTTTCACCCCAAAACCAGTGGTCAACTTTCCTCAGATCTCAGCCCCAAGTAACGCAATTCACACCATGTCTGCTGGCTTGTATGGACTGATTACGCAATCAGGCTAATATGAAGAAAAAGAAACTGATATTAGTGTATTGTCAATGATAATACTAAGAAGTAATTAATTAATTCTTGAATTAATTCGAGCAACTGCTCAAATCGCCATCCCGGCTTCAAGCATGCCAATATAGCACGCTATCGCTCCGTTTTTGTCATTTGTCAGACCATTACGAATTCATGAGGATTAAAACCGGAGAGTAGCATGCAGCTAATTTAATCCAACAAAAAATTGCTTCACCCACAGTGAGACGAGGGAAACGCTGGCGCGGTGTGACATCAAGTTTCATTTTTTAGAGAAAAGACACGTATAAAAAGTCGAGCTGAAACCTCTTTCAATAACTTTCCATCTTATACAAGTCGCTAAAATACAAAACTCGAGTGCATCAACATTTTACACATGTACATGTATAGATATGCATAGGAGGAATAACAAATACAAGCAGGTTGCACCACACAGTGCTCAAGACGTATAGCATGTACACCTGCAGTTAAAACGGCGAAAATTGCATTTGTATAAAAAATTGATGACGATAGAAAAATACAATGTACATACCTGCAGAAAGATACATGTACAATGGAATGCTTACGAAAGTTGTGAATCGCATGCAGTTATAAGTAACAGCACAGTATATAGCTACAATATAAGAACTTGTTCAGCACCTTAACTTGACCTGTTTTCAGAGATAGCTTCTTTTAATATTCTACTTTGGACATCGATTTTAATTGACCAGAGGGAGGTACCGAATTTCGACAAAAAATCTTTAGTTTTAATCGATTCGAACGTCTCAGTAGGACTCGATGTCATGTTTCTTGGATTCGAAAGTTTTTTCCAATGAGCTTTTACTTTTAATAGTGCGAATCAATTTTAAGTTGTATGTACGACAATTAGGATAAATAGGGTAAATGTTAGGTCTTAGGTAGTAAAACAACATACATTGTTCTGACAAAATACTATCAAATGAGAAACGAAATTTTTGCACCCGAATAGATTTTTAAAAGCGATTTTCAATAGTCTTTTTTATAATTTTTTTATTAAAGCGCATCTGCTTCTTCGTCGGGATCATGTACACTCCGGCCGAATACTTGCTCCGAGGTTGTCAGATCTGGTGGAAGGTCTGCTGCGCCCTCCTGCTGAATAGCCACTAGTTGTTCGGGTGGCCTGAAGGAAGTTAGGATTGCAGTTCACAATATAACATCAGTGGCAGATAGACACTGAACACAAGTCATTTTTTTCGCAACTTACAGAAAGTCTTGGAAAGAGTTAGTTGGAGTTGATGATCCGGACTGATCTTCGCAGGATACTCGAAATCGCCCATTTCCAATCCGAGCATCCTCGGTGGTGGCTCATACAGCGACGAAGAATCGGCCTCTTCGCTCTCTTGGCCGTCATTCTGGTTGTTACCGGCTTCTATTTCGATTGGATTGCCATCGTAGAGTGTCTCGTAGGACGAGTCTAATCTCAGATTGATCGATTTTGATCGTCCCAAGCTGCTAGATGTGAAGCGCAGTTCAGGTTCCGCTTCCATGCTAAGCGATTCGGATCTCGGTCTTCGGACGACGATAGTTGGTGGCGTAGAATTTGTAGGTGTAGTAGAAATCGATTTCTTCTCGAGGCGATTCGGCTTCTGTTCTTCTCGCTCGATGGCGTCCTTCTTGATGCCAGGTCTCTCAGCAAGCGCAGTAGGATTTGCTCTGCCACGGGAAGTCGCAACTGGTGCTGCAGCGTCAGTTTGATGTTGAACCGGGCGGACTTCGCTGAACTCGCTATCCGACTCGATGCTGGTTGATTCAGCTAAGCTGTCTCCTTCATTCTCATTCAATGCTTTTTTACGCGCTTGTCGACGGGCCTCGTCTATCAAGGCGTGATGTATTTTAGCGTCTTCTGCTCTTCTGCGCTGAACATCTTCGCTATCATCGCTGTCTCCGCGTTTTGGGGGCTTGCCCGCATTCTGGCTCGACGTTCGCCGACGCTTTTTCACAGGTGAGACTGAGCGAATCGGCTGGTTTGGTTGTTTTTTGACGCTGACATCCCGGGCAGGTCGCATAACCGGAAGAGGTGGTCGACGTGGAGATTCCGCAGTTGGGTCCCGTCTTCTAGAAGTAGCAGTTGTCTTTTCCTGACCTTCCGAGTCAGAAGATCCTGGATGTTGCTCAGCTAGACCCTTCTCTTTTGAGGAACGCAGTGCAAGAATCAGCTGGCGCCGTGAGGGAGTTCCGTACACATCTTCGTTGTCTGAGCCGGAAGAAAATTCCTTAGGTTGCTTGCTTGAACCAGAAACCGCTCCGCCTTGTGCGCTTGCCCGAACTGGAGTCTGTGTCGGGGCGATAGATGAACTGCCACCTTGAACTGACTCATTTTGATTTTTAGCCACCGTGCTATCTCTCGGTACCTGTTTTTTGTGAGACTGTCGGACCGTTCGCCGGACGTTTGGCTCGGCCCCGTCATTTGACATTGCCAAAACCGAGGGCAAACTTTTGGATGATGCCAATCTGTTGCGCCAGTCTTTGATTGAAATTTTAACTGTGGATCGTTCAGAAGTCGAAGTGGTGCTAGTTGAATCGCTAGCGGAGTTGTTTCGCTGTCTGTCGAAATCAGCTTCGTGCAGACTGGATTGCTGCAGAACCATTGAGTCGATTGTTGTGTGAGATTGATTGCTGGCTCTTCTGCTACTGAGCAGGGCAATGGATGGCAGGCTCTTAGCTATTTCACGTTTGCGCCTTTCAGAGACCACAATGGTTAACTCTTTCTCCTCCTCGGGATCCTGAGCCTTGGCTAGCATTCGTTCGGAGATAACCTCTGATTCTGAGCTGCTGCGATGCCTCAGAGCCAAACTGTCACCAAGCAGTGTTTGATGGTCCAAGGAGTCAAACTTCTGAGATGCACTCTTCGATACAAGGCTATTGAATTCTTGGAGCTGTCGGTCGACATCTGAACTGAGGCTTGACTCGTCAGACTTTAGAAGTCTCAGATCGGGCACAGAACGCGCGCCCCTGACCCCACTTCTAGGACTTGTCTGAACACTTGACATTATCGAATCCTCATTACTGTATTCATCAACCTCATTTCCATGTCCACTGCTCTTGGTTGCTTTTGTTTCTATGTTTTCAGCTGCCGTTATCGTTGAGTCACTTTCTTGATCAGAGTCATTGGAGAATGATTTTTTGTTTAACCGATCATTTGCCTGGGACTCGTTTGAGACGCTGCGACGCTTCTTCGGGTCTTCTGATCTTCGTTTCGTCGACACAATTTCAAGGTTTTCTGACGATTGTGATAAGGAATCTTTTGAGTCGTCACTTTGATATTCTTTTCCACGCTTATCAGTGAGATCTTTCAGAGGTGTTATCTTAGAACTGCTAGTAGACCTTGTTTTGCGATCAGTTTCCTGTTTTAACATCTCCGTTGCTTCTTGTTCCCACATATTTCCGTCGCGTCTCTGCTCTAATGACTCAGATGACTCCGAACTAGACCGCTCTTCTTGTCGATAATTTTCCAATAGGCTTGCTGCTGCTCGAACTTCCTCTGGCGTTTCACCTCCTGTGATTGACGAACGATCTGGTGAGCTCTGTTGTGCCTCAAGACGTTTTGGTTTCGCATATTTGTTAATGGAAGTGTCCGACAGTTCATTGGCTGATGATTCGTTACGCTCGTCAAGTTTTTTAGTCTTCCCTCGAGTTTCTTCCTTCAAAGCTAATTCGGATGATTCAGTAGGTGAATTTGACATTTCACGCTGTCTGGGCTTCATCTCACTGCTCTCAGTGGCTTCCGACGTTTCAGACATGGATGAGGTTCTAAATTGTTTTTGAAACCTGCTCGGTCGTTTTTCCTTGATTTTTTCATTTGAATCTGATGAACTTGACCGAGAATCGACCTTTTGAAGGTTTTGGTTCAACCTTAGAACTTCCTCATCATCTGAAGACTCGGCGATTTGTCTGTCCTTTGCTGTTTTAGACGGTTTGAACACTTGCTTTCTTGATTCTTTCAGTTGGATTTCTACTTTTTCGACAGTTTCCTCGGATACAGTTGAAGAATCAGAGTGAGATCTTGCCCGAGTGCTTTCATTCGGTCCCAAAGCGGCTCCTTGCTTTCTGAGTTTTACGTTAGGGTCCTCAATTGTTTTAGATGCTTTTTTGTCTTCATTTACTTGCTCGGAGGCTTCTGAGGAGCCGGATAGAGAGCGTGTTTCACCTGTAGTTAATTTTTTATCAGTATATTTTCCGGCAGAGCTGGGCTTTGATGAAACGTTTCTCCGTGCCGTTTCCACCTCAGATGAATCAGATAATTCATTTGACTTGGTTGTGGCCTCCCGAATTGCCTTGCTTTGTTCTGAACTCACACTGTTGTCTTCTGCTGCTTCGGAAGTTTCAGAAATGGAAGATCTTCCTGACTGTTGAGTGTCTTCGACTAGCTCAGATGAATCAGATTGAGACTTATTTTGCTTCCTTCTTGAACTTGTTCCAGCGACCTTTTGTGGTACTTTTTCAGGCGCAGTTTTTCTCTCATCGTCATCAGATGAGTTAACAGATTCATGTGGTGTTGCTTCGTAAATCACGTTTCTCTGTGCTGGCTTCACACCACTCTCGTCTTTAGGCCTATATTGTTCTGAAAGCGGCAATCGTTCCGACTGTTTAGCTTCATTTGCGTATTCTGAAGCTTCTGGTGAATCTGACACCAAGATTCCGGGATTTTCGGCTTCTTCTGATGCATTTGACGCTTTGTCCGAAGTCGTTTTCATCTTATCACTATCAGACGAATTAGATGAGCTAGACCGAGAACGTATGGGCTTCCTATTAGACTTTGTGCTACTGACTTCTCCAGATGCATCGGATCTTGCTGGTACTTTGCTAATCGTTTCTTTCACCTCATCATCAGATTTAGCCTGAGATGGCTCTGAAAGCGGCGATCGTACTGTCAGTTTAGCTTCGTTCGCTTGTTCTGTTGCTTCTGACGAATCTGACACCGAGTTGCTCGGGCTTTTTCGTGGCTTGTTGCCTCCAACCTCTTCTGATGTATTAGGTCTTAATGACGCTTTTTCCGGAGCCTTTTTCATCTTGCCACTATCAGACGATGGTTCTTTTACAGTGGAATCTTGACCCACTTTGCGTTTTGCTGGCTGGATATCATTTTCGGTTTCCACAGATGCATTAGACAATGAAGAATTTGAATCTCTGGTGTCTTCGGCTTTATCGGATGCTTCTGTTGAGCCAGACAGCGAATGTCTGGGTTCCCTTCTGGACTTTGTGTTAGCGACTTTTCCAGATGCGTCGGATCTTATTACTGGCACTTTGTTACGTGTCCTTTTCACCTCATAGTCATCAGTTGAGTCCGATGATTCCTTAGTTTTTGAGTCTTGAGTCATCTTTTGCAATTTTTCAGGGTCCTCCGTTGCTTCAGATGAAGTCGTTGACTCCTCAATATCTTTAATTTGCTCGGATTCTGCTGGTGAATCGATTAGAGGATGCTTCTGCTTCCTTCTTGTCTTTTGATCACGGACTTTCTCCAATATATCGGAATTTTCCAGCTCTTTGTTCAGAGTCGTATCGACATCATTGCTATCAAATGAGTCAGGTGATTGTTTTGGTGTCGATTCCTGAATCATCTCGTCTGTTTCCGGTTTCATATATTCGTCTGTTGGCTCGGGTGCTTCAACTTGTTCCGGTGATTCTAGGGAACGTCTTTGCTTTGTTTCTGGTTTCTTATCGTTGACTTTTGCTAATGCACCAGGTCGTAAGGATTCTTTGGTTGGCACCACTTCAGCCTTATCTTCTGATGAATTTTTTTGAGCGACATTGCGTTGTGCGGGCTTCATTTCACTGTTCGTTGTTTCATCGGGTGCCTGAGAAAATAGAGACCTTTCTGATTGTTCAAACTGATTTGTTTGTTCGGATGTTTCTGACGAATCTGATTGAGAATCCATGTATCTCTTCTTTGACTTTTCATTGCTGACCTCATCTGATGCATCAGAGCTTACTGGAAATTTTCTAGGCGTCTCCATCTTATTGGCATCCGTGGATCCAGTTGATTCTTTTGGTGCAGATTCCTTTTGGTGTGATTGCTTTACGTCATTATCCTCTGCCGTTTTTCTGTCCTTTGAAATTTGAGATTTTGGCTGTGGTCTGTTCCGTTTTAATTTCTGGTCGGCAGCTTCCTCAGATGAACTTTCTGACCCAGAGTCCTTGCTTTCTTGTCTAGAGACTTCTTGTTTTGCAGTCTCATCAGCAAGCTCTCCAGCAAGTCCCATTGATCTTGTTAGTCCAGTGTCGCTAGCACTTCCACCTGGTGACTCAAATTCTAAACTGCTATGATGCATATTTTTGTGCACTGTCTCGTTGTCTTCTAATTTTTTAGTCGAACGGGAAATCGAAGCATTTTGCGGCTGTTTCTTCTCTTCATGTGTTGGGATTTCGCTTTCAAAATTTTCAGATGAATCTGACGAATCTATTTCCTGCGCACTGGAAGCTTTCTTAGAATCCGCATCAGGGACAATACCGGATGCATTTGGTCTTCTTATCATGGCTTTACTTGCACTGCTGTCCGATGAATTGACATCGTGAGGCTCTTGACATTCTCTTGGCTTTACATCCCAAGTTTCTTCAGACGAATCCGATGAGCCACTGTGCGAGCGTGTCTCTCCAGTTTGGCAATCTTTCTTAAACTGTTTGCCTCTAGCTTTTTCTTCTTCAGAAGACGAAGTGGCCTCGTCTGATGATGGGCGCTTAGGAGTTCTAGTTCTTTTCTGCTTAGAAGCGGTCACAAAAGATTCTGTAGGCTCTTTATTGGATCTTTTAACCCCATCCTTTTCATTTTCAACAGATGCTATTTCATCGAAATCCTCATCGATATCATTGTCAGTCGCTGTCCCAGCTAGTAGCTGTTCCACGAGCATGTCGGTATCAGTGTGGCTACTGTCAACTTCTGCCATCATCTCCCTTGTGGCTTTGGCGCATGAAGAATCGGTGTCGGATTGCTCACTGTAAAGATTTCGAGGCTCTTCCTGAGTAGTAAGATTTTTCTGCCCCTCTGAAACATTTGGAGCTTTCGCTGCGATCGCTGCCTCTTCAGAAGCAATAACTTCTACAATTTCTTCAGAGTCTAAGCGCCCAAACTGCCTAGCTTCTTTTTCATCTGTGTTCCGATAGTTCTCACTAGCGACATCTTGA
>NIVC01003574.1:0-39286 GCA_002269645.1 Macrostomum lignano
CAGATAATCACCTGTGCATACTAACCTGACCAATCAGATAAACCACGTATGCAATCTAGCCTGACCAATCAGATAATCACCTGTGCATACTAATCTGACCAATCAGATAATCACCTGTGCATACTAACCTGACCAATCAGATAACCACCTATGCAATCTAGCCTGACCAATCAGATAATCACCTGTGCAATACTAACCTGACCAATCAGATAATCACCTGTGCATACTAACCTGACCAATCAGATAATCACCTGTGCATACTAACCTGATTTGTATATTAGCAGAGAAGACACAGAGTATGCCCCAGCCCAATGTTTGTTGTCTAGGGCACAACCATTATTTTATAATAAAGTAGTTACAAGATGAATCCCAAGAGGAGTTCGTATCAACCGGAGCAAAACGATAGCTCGAACCGCTTAAGCGAATCATTGTCTTCTTACTTAAATGTAGCAGCTCCACGTCGGAGAAGAAGACATAACAATGGCGACGAGTGTAAAAATCGGAGAGTTCGACGTGGCTAAACCGGAGCAATGGGAAGCTTATGAAGAACGATTCGAGCAGTTTTTCGTCGTAAACAAAGTGACCGAGGAGGCACATAAGCGAGCAAATCTGATTACAGTGATTGGTAATGACTGTTATCAATTGCTACGCAACCTGCTATCGCCTAAGAAGCCAAAGGATGTGGCGTACGACGAACAAGTGAAGACGCTGAGGGAACACTTCAACCCAAAGCCGAAGCTTGTCGTCGAGCGGTACAACTTCCACAGCAGAGTCCAACACGAAGGAGAAACAGTGAGTGACTTTTTTGCTAGTCTGCGGAGGTTGGCAGCCACGTGTGGTTTTGACAAGTTCCTGGAGGAGGCACTGAGAGACAGGTTCGTCGTTGGCCTCAGGAACAGGCTCGTCCAGCAGCGATTGCTACAAGAAGAGACACTGACCCTGTCGGGTGCACTAACGCTAGCGACTGCGATGGAAGCAGCAGAGCGAGGAGTCGTGACTATCACCTCCGCCACAGGAGTCGGTCATAGTGTCAATTTCTCGAAGGAAACTAACAAGCAATCAACTGCAGCGCAACATGGGAAAAGGAGCCGCGCCCAAGATGGATGTTTCCGCTGTAACGCGAAGGATCATTGGGCAAGGAGCTGTCCAAATAGGAATAAAACGTGCAGCAAATGCGGCCGAGTAGGACATCTTAAAGATGCATGCCGTACAAAGGACAAGGCAAAAGAGTCTGGAAGTGGCAGGTCAAAGCGATTCAACTCTTCAAAACGTGGGAAGTCCGGTAAGGTGCATTACGCATGGAATTTCGACAGTGAGTCAGAAAGTGAGGGTTCGGACTGCAGTGGTCGAGACAAGCATTCCGAGATCAGGACTGTGTTTGCTACAGGTATGGCTGGCTTTAGTGGATCAGCACCGTATATGTGCGAGTTAAATATAAATGGGCATTTTGTAAATTTCCAACTGGATACTGGCGCAGACAAGACCCTTAATAACGAAAATACTGGCAAGAAACTTGGCTTAAGGTGGTCTAAATCTAATGTTAGACTGTCAAGTTACACAGATCATCTCATACCAGTTCTGGGCGAAGCTACTGTTACCGTAACTAACTATCAGGAAAGACAGTATCAACTAACTGCGCTTGTTGTGAAGGGAGACAGAGTGAATCTTCTAGGTCGGGACTGGCTCTCTTCGTTGAAAATTGACTGGAGCAGGTTTGCCCATGTGAAAACAACAACGTTGGTTCCACCTATCGAGCGGTTAATGAAGAAGTATGATCAAGTGTTTGCTGAAAGCCTTGGCACTATCAAAGGGTTAAAGGCCAGAATACTGTTGAAAGAAAACTTCATTCCAAAGTTTTGCAAGAGTCGACCGGTGCCATTTGCGATCAAAAGCCTCATTGAAGAGGAGCTGGCGAATTTGCAAGCTCAAGGCATAATCAAAAAAGTGAGCGCATCAGACTTTGCATCTCCGATTGTCCCAGTTTTGAAGCGCGATGGAAAATCCGTAAGGATTTGCGCTGATTTCAAGAGAACCGTTAACCCTCAATTGGAGGTTGACAAGTACCCTCTGTCGAAACCGGAAGAAATTTTCGCAACTCTGAATGGTGGAAGAGTCTTCTCGAAATTGGATATTTCGCAAGCGTTTTTACAACTGGAACTGGAGGATTCGTGCAAAAAGTTCGCTACAATTAACACACATCTGGGTTTGTTCCAATACGAGCGACTAACAATGGGTCTGGCATCAGCCCCTGCGCAATTTCAAGAAGCGATGGAGAAAATTTTACAAGGCTTGGAAGTAGTTGTCTATATAGACGACATTCTTGTATCCGGCAGTTGTTTGGAAGACCACGACAAAAGGTTGGAAGCTGTATTAGAACGTCTTTTAGCTCACGGTGTGCATTTGAATAGGAAAAAGTGTGAATTCCGCCTAAACAGAATTGAATTCTTGGGCTATGTTATCGATGAATCGGGAATCCATCCCTCGAAAGAGAAAGTTCAGGCAATTCATGAAGCTCCAACACCAACTAACGTGTCAGAGGTTCGTTCCTTGATAGGGATGATCAGCTATTATGGGAAGTTTATTCCAAACCTATCATCAATACTGGTACCTCTCAACAGACTGTTGCACAAAGACGCAGAGTTTCATTGGAGTGAAGCGTGTTCGGCAGCATTCGAGAAAGTGAAGGCAACTCTAACTTCTGAGCGTGTTCTGGCTCATTTTGATCCTAAGAAGCAGCTTGTGTTGCAAACGGACGCCTCCAAATATGGAATCGGGTGTGTCATCTCACATTTGATGCCGAATGGCGAGGAAAGGCCTGTAGCGTTTGCTTCGAGAACTCTAACAAAACCTGAGATCAACTACTCTCAACTAGAGAAAGAAGCGCTGGCCATCGTCTTCGGAGTTAAAAGATTTCACCAATATCTTTTTGGACATCATTTTATACTAGTGACTGACCATAAACCCCTACTGACCATTTTTGGAGATAAGAAGGACATTCCGAGCATAGCAGCAAGCAGACTACAGCGCTGGGCCGTGTTGCTTTCTGCCCATCAGTATACCATGAAATTCAGAAGAACAGAGGATCATTCGAATGCTGACGCACTTTCACGTCTCCCAGTGCCTGGTAATATCAGCAAGGTTGATCGTGTCTTGGAGGTCAGGCTAGAAATGCTACCAGTCAACGCAGAAACAATACGAACCGAGACACAGAAAGATTCACAGCTTCAGAGAGTTCTTCGATACTGTCAAAATGGTTGGCCAGAAACCTGTGAGCAAGAGCTGGAGCAGTACTTCAGGAAGCGGAACGAGTTGTGCATTGAGCAAGGTGTGCTGTTTTGGGGAGTAAGAGTCATTATTCCAAGAATCGTACAACAGGTTGTGTTAGAACTGCTTCATGATGGACATCCGGGAATTGTTGCAATGAAATCCATAGCTAGACTGCATGTATGGTTCCCAGGAATCGACAAGGCTATAGAAGCCCTAGTCCGTAGTTGTGAAGGCTGTCAGCTGCAAAGGAATTTGCCTGCACAAGCACCAGTTCAGCCTCTTGTCTGGCCAGAAAGGCCTTGGACTCGAATTCAACAGGACTACATGGGACCATTCCATGGATACTACTGGCTTGTTATAGTCGATGCAACAAGTAAATGGGTTGAGATCTTTCCCATGAAGCACGCAACTACCAACAGGACGATAGAATGTCTACGAGAAACGTTCGCACGATTTGGCATCCCACAGCAAGTGTTGAGTGACAATGGTAGCCAATTCTGCTCAGCTGAGTTCCGTACTTTCCTAGAGCGGAATAACATCCGACAGATTTTGACAGCTGTTGGACATCCGCGTACCAACGGACTTAGTGAAAGAATGGTGCAAACAGCAAAGTCTGTCATCAAAGCAGGAATTAAGACTCACGGTGATCCAATCTTGAGCATGCAGAACTTTCTGTTCCGCTACCGCAGTACACCTCATTCAACAACCGGTAGAACACCAGCAGAGATGATGTTATGCTACAGTCGCAGGACACGGTTGGATTTACTCAAGCCAGATGCTTACTCAAGAGTGTTAAACAAGCAGACGGATGTCACTGAACGACAAATAGAGAGAGGATCAACTATTCGAGAATTTCAAGAAGGAGACTCAGTTCTGACGTTGGACTTCAGAAGGGAGCGAGAGAACAGGTGGATTTCTGCCAAGGTGATCGCCCGCACAGAACCGCTGTCCTATAGATTGTTGGTTAACGGACAAGTCTGGAAGCGACACGTCGACCAAATTGTCAGTGCAGAATTACCTGGACAGAACAAGCCGGAGGCTCATCACCTACCGCCTATTCTGAAGGATCCTAGGAGAGTTCAGAGCGACAAAACTACCACCGAGAAAGAGCGGCGAGAGAGTGAATCAACTCAACCGGTCCAAGACGTGCCAAGCCGAGGAGAATCTCAGGCAGCGGACACAGACCAGGATGACGCTGACCCTGGAGCAGAAGGCGTGGGCACAAGGATACTGAGGGATCGAAGCAAATTGAGAAAACCGGATTGGTTGCAATACAGTGAATAATTCCGGATAACTGACAATGCAACTTTTTATTGACAAAAGGGGGAATGTTGTATATTAGCAGAGAAGACACAGAGTATGCCCCCAGCCCAATGTTTGTTGTCTAGGGCACAACCTATTATTTTATAATAAAGTAGTTACAAGATGAATCCCAAGAGGAGTTTGTATCAACCGGAGCAAAACGATAGCTCGAACCGCTTAAGCGAATCATTGTCTTCTTACTTAAATGTAGCAGCTCCACGTCGGAGAAGAAGACATAACACCTGACCAATCAGATAATCACCTGTGCATACTAACCTGACAAATCAGATAATCACCTGTGCATACTAACCTGACCAATCAGATAATCACCTGTGCATTCTAGCCTGACCAATCAGATAATCAGTTGTACATTCTAGCCTGACCAATCAGATAATCACCTGTGCATTCTAGCCTGACCAATCAGATAATCAGTTGTACATTCTAGCCTGACCAATCAGATAATCACCTGTGCATTCTAGCCTGACCAATCAGATAATCACCTGTGCAATCTAGCCTGACCAATCAGATAATCACCTGTGCATTCTAGCCTGACCAATCAGATAATCACCTGTGCATTCTAGCCTGACCAATCAGATAATCACCTGTACATTCTAGCCTGACCAATCAGATAATCACCTGTGCAATCTAGCCTGACTAATCCGATAATTACCTGTGCATTCTAGCCTGACCAATCAAGCAAATAAATAAACAAGCACAAACTAGAACATTCCAAAGTACAATTGTATTTAAACGAAAAAGTAGTGACGATATGGTTTCAGACAACTTCCACGCATAGCAGGCAACTAAAGCAGAAGAGCACGCAGTTAAGTTATGCCGCATGCTTCCATTTTTGCGCAAAAAAAATAATAAACTTTACATTTCAATATCACTAAATTTGACCTATTCTGTTCTACACAACATGCTATAAACAAAATGCAAAATCAATAAGAAGACAAGATGACGTCAAATTGGGATTATTTTGATTTTCACTCAGTTACACAACTGGCACCCCTCAGAAGCAAAAATGGCACTCCTCAGAAGCAAAAATGGCACCCCTCAGAAACAGAAATGGCAACCCCCAGAAACAGAAATGGCATCCTTCAGATACAGAAATGGCACCCCCACAGATACAGATGATACAGACATGGCACCCCACAGATACAGAAATGGCATCCCCACAGATGATACAGAAATGGCACCCTTCAGAAACAGAAATGGAACCCCCACAGATGATACAAAAATGGCATGCCCACAGATGATACAGAAATGGCATCCCCACAGATGATACAGAAATGGCACCCTTCAGAAACAGAAATGGAACCCCCACAGATGATACAGACATGGCACCCCACAGATACAGAAATGGCATCCCCACAGATGATACAGAAATGGCACCCTTCAGAAACAGAAATGGCACCCTTCAGAAACAGAAATGGCATCCCCACAGATGATACAGAAATGGCACCCTTCAGAAACAGAAATGGCACCCCCACAGATGATACAGAAATGGCACCCCTCAGAAACAAAAATGGCACCCCTCAGATACAGAAATGGCACCCCTCAGATACAGAAATGGCACGCCACAGATACAGAAATGGCAGTCCTCAGATACAGAAATGGCACCCCTCAGATACAGAAATGGCACCCCTCAGATACAGAAATGGCACGCCACACATACAGAAATGGCACCCCACAGATACAGAAATGGCATCCCCACAGATGATACAGAAATGGCACCCTTCAGAAACAGAAATGGCATCCCCACAGATGATACAGAAATGGCACCCTTCAGAAACAGAAATGGCACCCCCACAGATGATACAGAAATGGCACCCCTCAGAAACAAAAATGGCACCCCTCAGATACAGAAATGGCACCCCTCAGATACAGAAATGGCACGCCACACATACAGAAATGGCACCCCTCAGATACAGAAATGGCACCCCTCAGATACAGAAATGGCACCCCTCAGATACAGAAATGGCACGCCACACATACAGAAATGGCACCCCTCAGATACAGAAATGGCACGCCTCAGATACAGGAAATGCAATACTGTTAAAAAAGTATAATCAGTTAAAAATGACAAAATAAGCAAGTGACGGCTCAATCGCTGTTTAAAATTAACTGAACTCACGAGATCAAACCTCAGTACAGACACAAAGTAATCACACACTAATAACTGTCATCTTTAATATCAGATTCTTCTGAATGCGAGTCAGTCGGCAGCTCTTCTACCTGACTAATTGAGTTACTATTAGTAGTAGCAGGAGTACTGCTCATTTCTTGGCTAGCTGGCTTCCTCTGTGACCGAATTAGATTCCATAGGCTGCTGAGGCAGCTGTAGAGCAGCATCAGAATGAGTCTGAGCAGAGTTGCCAGGCCCCACAGACACAGGAAGATGAGCAGATAGCCCCAGAATGTTGGCCAATAATTGAATGCACCGAAATTGGCCATGGCTGATATGAGTGCAGAGATTGGCCGCTACCAGGTCTCAGCCATCCAAAAGTACACGGTGACCTGGCGGTTATCAACGCTAATAGACTCCGAGTGCTTGGCTAGGAACCTGGCCGCCAAGCCGTAGGCCAGAGTTGGCAGACCAAAATTAGCCGCCTTCAAACAGGTGTAGAACCGGTCCTGGCTGAGCAGGCCGGGGTCCGGTGGAGCCCTGGTGCAGTGGTACTTCACGTATGGATAGCAGCCGGTGCGCAGTACGTGATAGTTGCCACCCTCCACTGGCCAGTTGAAGTGGCTCAGGCCCCACTGATCGTTGATCACCTGACCGCGGTGCAGGAAAAACGCCGTCCAAGGCGGCAACTGGCGCCGGCGCAGGTAGGCGGTGAGCACGGCGGATGCGAGCGGCCTGCCGGGATCGGAGCGTTTGCCTAGCAACTGGATTAGCACCTGGATCTGGCGACGGATGCGCAGAAATGGGGTCAAGGCTGACTTCAATGCGCAGTCTAAGGAAGAACTTGTTTCTGCCATATTCACAACCTAACAGAGCATTGACACCATTCTTATTCTATTCACACCTTACTTATCTATTCACACCCTACTTAATCTATTCACACCCTACTAAAGCATACATTCACATACTCGTACTACTAAAGCATGCATTCACACCCTACTAAAGCATACATTCACATACTCGTACTACTAAAGCATGCATTCACACCCTACTAAAGCATACATTCACATACTCGTACTACTAAAGCATGCATTCACACCCTACTAAAGCATACATTCACATACTACTAAAGCATGCATTCACACCCTACTAAAGCATACATTCACGTACTACTAAAGCATGCATTCACACCCTACTAAAGCATACATTCACATACTACTAAAGCATGCATTCACACCCTACTAAAGCATACATTCACATACTACTAAAGCATGCATTCACACCCTACTAAAGCATACATTCACATACTACTAAAGCATGCATTCACACCCTACTAAAGCATACATTCACATACTACTAAAGCATGCATTCACACCCTACTAAAGCATACATTCACGTACTACTAAAGCATGCATTCACACCCTACTAAAGCATACATTCACATACTACTAAAGCATGCATTCACACCCTACTAAAGCATACATTCACATACTACTAAAGCATGCATTCACACCCTACTAAAGCATACATTCACATACTACTAAAGCATGCATTCACATACTACTAAAGCATACATTCACACCCTACTAAAGCATGCATTCACATACTACTAAAGCATACATTCACACCCTACTAAAGCATACATTCACATACTACTAAAGCATGCATTCACACCCTACTAAATCATGCATTCACACCCTACTAAAGCATGCATTCACACCCTACTAAAGCATACATTCACACCCTACTAAAGCATACATTCACATACTACTAAAGCATGCATTCACACCCTACTAAAGCATACATTCACATACTACTAAAGCATGCATTCACACCCTACTAAAGCATACATTCACATACTACTAAAGCATGCATTCACATACTACTAAAGCATGCATTCACACCCTACTAAAGCACGCATTCACATACTACTAAAGCATGCATTCACACCCTACTAAAGCACGCATTCACATACTACTAAAGCATGCATTCACACCCTACTAAAGCACGCATTCACATACTACTAAAGCATGCATTCACACCCTACTAAAGCATACATTCACACCCTACTAAAGCATGCATTCACACCCTACTAAAGCACGCATTCACATACTACTAAAGCATGCATTCACACCCTACTAAAGCACGCATTCACACCCTACTAAAGCATGCATTCACACCCTACTAAAGCATGCAAATTCAGCAACAAAGCTCACAAATTTTCTCTAATCTAAACCTTCTCGAACATTTTATCGTTCTACTCACAAAGAGAAATTATTCTGACAAAAAAACACTTCCAATTTAGAGCAGTGATGCGTGTTTGTTTATTAGCATTTATTGTCATACACGATTGACACAGAATTGAGTTGCAACCTATCAACACTCTAAGCTTTCACACTCAAGAGGACACACATGATTTCAGCCACGTGTTTATGACCTGTTCTAAATGAGTTTTATTATGCTTGTATTTGTACTCAAGTATATGAAAAAATGCACTGGCAATGATAAACATGCGTTAGAGCAAAGCACTGCATCTAAAATCTTGTGTTCTCAATTGCCAAGAATGACAATTCCTATTCATGATAGCTAAACTAGCGCGTTACGTTCTACTAAGAGATGGGCCACTCAGGCATATATACTTAGTAAAACAGCATTCTACTTTCAGTTCAGTAGCAATGAAGAATACATAAGCTATTTTATAAAATAAAGGCAGCTGAAATGACTTTGATAAGTTTATTAGAAGCCCAAGTTTGCAGACGTAAACAGCTTGCTAATGGGTTCAGCCATAATGTACATTGACCACTGAAACGTACATGGCAGCTTTAGGCTGGAACAACCGAAGAATGTAATAAAAACTGGGTGGCAGGGCAGGGGTAGAGGTTCTGTGTGGAGTTTGAGGGTTTAAGTTTGTGGGTAAGAGCCAATAAATGAGCTTGTCTTTAAAAATACATAAAAATGCTTCAGTTTAACTTACTACTGAACTGAAAGTAGCTTGCACGCAAATGTGCTGAGTGGCCCATCTAGTTACTCTAGGAACTGTGATCCATCCTAGCTAAACAAGCAATCCGCTAGACTAGCAATAAATTCTAATTAATAATTCAATCAGTTACTTGACAGGGCAATCCGCAACAGACAAGAGACAAAGATCAGGAGAATTCCACTTCGGTCCTGCTGCAACTGGTACACGTGTACACCACAGTCTGGCCCTCGTCAGCCGATCTGGTCTGCATAGTTCTGTAGTACATTCTGTCGCAACCGCAGTGCTGGCACTCTCTGCGCACAGTTGGCAAGCTGATACCGTCCTGATTCTCTGACTCCTGCTGCTGCTGTTGCTGCTTTTGCAGCCTGCGGCGCTGCTGCTTCTGCCGGTGCCGGGAGCTGCCGCCGTCCGCGTCGTCGTCCGCCTCCATCTCGCCGCCGATCAGTTCGCGACGGACGCTGGCTACGAGCTTGGCGAATCTGCCGGGTAGGGTGGGGAAGAGGGCACTGAGGGGCAGAGCAAGTGACCAGAAGAGACTCTTAGACGACTCTAAAACGACGAGATGTCAAGTCGGTAAAAATTCAGCAGAGTCGCCTAAGAGTCAATTTGAGGCGTTTCGTTTGCGACTCGACTCGGAAACAACTTTGTGGCCGTAGAGCCGTATCTGAGGCGCGCTAGAGTCGCTGTAGAATCACTGAGTTGCATCTAAAGCGCATCTGCGTCACTCGTGAAAGATGGTAAATTTCAGTTTCTTGGAAAATATTTGAAAGCCGGTTTTACACTAAAAAATACAATGCAAAATCAGTAAATTTCAGTTTCTTGGAAAATATTTGAAGGCCGGTTTTACACAAAAAATACAATGCAAATTCAGTAAATTTCAGTTTCTTGGAAAATATTTGAAGGCCGCTTTTACACTAAAAAATACAATGCAAATTCAGTAAATTTCAGTTTCTTGGAAAATATTTGAAGGCCGGTTTTACACTAAAAATACAATGCAAAATCAGTAAATTTCGGTACGTCAATAGAATATTGAATTTCTCATATAAAGCCAGCCATCAAATATTTTCTAAGAAATGAAGTTTCCCGCTCTAATTTACTTAAGTCGTTCTGTCTGAGCGTGCCTGCTTAAGCATTGTATGAGTCAGCGGAATGGGCAAGACTGCTTGTCTTCTGATCTTGCCGCAGTGGTCAAAGCCCAATATGCGAACTAACTAGAAAGACCCAAAGCTGCTTCCCAACCAACTCAATCAACATGGTGCTGGCAAGCATTACTTGAGCAGCCACTCACTTAGGATCTACGGGAGCTCTCTCCTGATCGCAGCCTTCAGCATCAGAGTCTGGACCATCAGCCTCGTCATCGGCCTGTTGTTCAGCGGCAGAGTTGGACTCGAACAGCAGCTGAAACTGGGCAGGCGGACAATCGGAGAACCAGGCCAAGCAGGTGACTCTCTTGCAAGCTGAGCAGGCCACCTGCGACTCCCAATAGGCCGGCAGCATAGCGCCGCAGGTATAACAGAACTCCAGGTGCATTCGGTGCAGCTGCACTGAAGACCGCGGATGCTGCTGTTGATGATGCTTGAGTTCTTGCGCCGCTGCGGGTCGCCGCTGACGGGCGGGCGTTCGATTAGCGGACTGCATGAAAGTAAGCGGTGGATGTGAATAAAAAGTACACAGTATACGCTAATAAGCCAAGCCAATATTCTGAGGCACTATCGAAAATCATACCCACACATGTTAGTAATAGTAAATTGAGTCAAGACCACACTAAGAGAGAGAGAGAGGAACCATTTTTTTATTCAGTAAAACAAAAGTCTGCAAGTGTAACAGAATTTTATTAAATTACTTTCAACACAGCCAATAATAGCCAGGAATCTACACACAGCGTGAAATTTTTAGCACTGTGCACCAGTTTGCTGCATAGGGTTCGCCCGCTAGTCATATCGATATTTCTGAGTCCAATATGCATTCTCAATTCTGGTTGGGTGAGAGTCAGCTCAATGTTAGCTGAAGCCAGGCTAGAGAACTGAACTCAGACGAGGAGGATAGGAAAATTTTTCCAGCCACAGCCTTCCAACCCGGGAGACATTAAGGAAGCCAGACCTTCCGCAGCGAACCCAACTCCAGCCAAGCGGCAATACAAAAAACTCGTTCTTCCTAAATCCTGACAAGCCTAAGCGATAATCACTCGTCAATGGCAAAATAAGCAAGTTTTCGTTTCAAAGAGAAATAACGGATGTTAGCGTTTGAATTTAAATAGCAGATCTTCTGGTCGCGCGTACACCGCCGCTATAATGCTGAACACAAGCGCCAAAAAGTGCACGCTTCGCGGTCTAACCTACACTCTATGCCTGCTAGCGGCGGCGGTAACTCTGCTGATGTTTGTGACTCAAATCCGAAGCAGCGAGTCCTGGCTACGCCAGCCGTTAGTTGACGTGCCCGAAGTGGCTGGCGTATTCAACGCCGAGGAATACGAAGCCAAGTTAGCCAATACAACCGAATGGAGCGATTATCAGGAGGCTAATAAAGCTACGAAACTGCGACCTGCCTTAGCGAAAGGCACTATTCAATGCTGGCGCATTGGTCAAGTCTACCCGGATGAAATACCGCCAATTGTGCACTTTACTAGCAAGCGGGGCAACGCTATGAAGAAGCACGTGCAATATTTGAAATCCTGGATCCGGCTGCTTAATAATAGTAAAGACACACGTGCCAGACGATTTCGATTCATGCACTGGACTGACCAACAGTTGGACACGTTGATTGGCAAGTATTTAAAATTGCTAATTCCAATGAAAAAGATACCTAGGCCAAGTTGGTCATTTGTGTCGCCCCAAAAGCTGTTGCAGGCAACACAAGTAAAATAGGAAAGAAGTGACTCGAAACGACTCTAAAAGCGACGAAATGTCACGGTATCAGTCGTTAAAGAGTCGACTCTGAGACCGTGGAATCATATCTGAGGCGCGCTAAATTTGCTGTAGACTCACCGATTTGCATCTATAGCGCATCTGTGAATCATAATCGCATTCAGCGTTTTTAACATCTCTTTTCATACTACTTTAGTTAGTAGAAAGTTTAGCACTAACACATCGACTATTGGACGACTTTTTCGCAACTCTTTTACACTTCATGTGATGTGCTCGTGACTCAACAGTTGGATCTTTCTGTCGCATTACAGTTGTTTGAGTCGCTAAAAAGTCACAAGAGTCGGTCCAGAGGTGCTAGAGTCACTAGTGAGGCGTTTGCAATGACTCTAGCTATTTTTAGCGGGCATTTAAGATGCATTTCACAGTTAAAAAGCCAGACTGACTGCACAGTTCAAAAAGAAGTGCAAAAGCCACGAATTATGTAGTTGAAGCCATTTCTTTTCTGCATTGTTAAGTTTGCAAACAAATATAAATTTCTGTGCGGCTCTCCATACCAATACAAATTTCAGGCACATACTATCCTACACTGTACAGAGTCTACAGACAGCTAACCAATGAACTGGAGCGCTCCGACATTGGCCGGCTAGTTGTGATGCACCATGTGGGCGGGGTGTACGCCGACATCGATGTTGAGCTGAGACGCGATCTGAGGCCACTGCTAACCAACTATTCGGCCGTGTGGTCCCAAGAGCCAGTTGAGCACGCTCTGTTTCTCTACAATAAGCCGCGGCTAATATCAAATGCACTGATTATGAGCCGCCCAGGTCAGGCATTTTTAACCTACGTGCTGCAGCGCTGGCCAGCCTGGTTTCAATGGAACTGGGCCTATAGGAAGCGGACCTCAATGGAAGCTGTGTTCACAACTGGACCAATGATGCTCAATGATTTCTATGATGAGTACATTGCCAAGATGGGCAATAAGCTAGATGAATTATTAGACAATTCGCTGCTATTGGCAGAGCCTGACATGTTCCAGCCAATCTGGGACATCAAGTATTTGCCCAGAAAGAGTCGTTTTTCCTGTGAGAAGCCTGAAAACAGGTCGTCAATGAAACGGCGCTTATGTAGGCAGTTGGCAAAACGAAATTTCACTACCAAGTCAATACCAACTGAGGCCTACACTGTACATGTACACTGGTTTATGCACACTAGCTATAAAGAATTAAAAAGCAAAAAAGTAACCATTGGCGAATCATTACCAATGTCTTATTGTGTAATTTGACAGATTTTTATAGGGAATGCCTACACAGCCTATAACAGACCATTATTACTTGATCGAAAGCAATGCTGTCTTGATTTTCATGTTCCTACTCAAAGTACCATTTTAAGTACAATTATTGGCATAGAGTAGTGCAGCTACTTACAGTAGTAAATTAAACATGCTTTAAAATACTTTGTACCTGGACTGTTAGCTGTAATTGAATGTTGTGTAATACTAAATACAAGTAACAATAACATCTTAATCAATTTACGTAACTATAAAAATGTAAATATCCAATATCTTACTTCATAACCTATGATAAGATGAAATCTAATATGCTAAAAATGTGTAAAATCCAATTACTTAAACTCAATTATTTTCTAGAAATGTTGAATAGAAATAATAAACAAAGAAAAGGCAAGTTGACATGGCATAAAAATTTTAAATAATTTCTCACAACTTTCTAGAAAGCTGAAGTAGTTGACAATATCAAGATATATTAAGTCACATTAAAGGTTCTTTGAATTATTAGTTAGAACAACATTTTATTAAAACAAAGATAAAGGCTAAGTATACATTTTTCTTTCATTATTTTTGTTTTATATAGCTTTAGAAAACTGGTATAAAAAGTTGTTAGCTAAAAAATATGGTTGTTTTTTACAAGGCAAGAAAAAGTATCCACTTTAACCAAAAGTATATTTCTATAATAGAAGTTCATTGAGATAATTGATGAAAAAGATTTGAGGTAACAATATTCATATTTAAAACTAATAGTTTTACAAAAAACATTAAATAAACTGTATTGACTAGATTTATGATCTGTATTTAAAAATACAATTTTTAGTAAGTCCCACAAGACATTAAAATTTTTCAAGACTTACAAAACAAAGCAAAAACTTTAGTTACAATGCTAATAACCACTAAAATACAAGTTAAAACCAAAAATATACTATTGATTTATTAGAAATACAACAAATATTTGTAATTTTTTATCATGCTTAATAATGACCATACCATGGAATTACCTTTAGGCATTCTTTGTTGATAATAAATTCTATCTCAATGTTATATTACTATGAAAGTTTATTAATAACCTTAATTTTTAAAATGATTAGCATATGTGCATATCCCTTGATTTATAAGCCATGCAAGTTGTTTTTCCACCAAAATGTAGCTTAGCTTGTATTTATAAAAGAAACCTTTTGTACCTTTCCTGCTTTTCTAGCAACCTTTAATCATGACATATCCCAAAAAACCAGGCTAAATATCCAAAGAACTATATAGCTAAAAATGCTAAAACCCTTATAGAAAAGGAGCAGTTATAAAGTGCCTACCATTGAAAATAGGAAAAGTTGCTATCTAAGAAAAAATGGTAATCTCTGCCATTTCTGCTACGAGTATCTCATGACAATTCTTTAGCTGCCTAAGCTTATTGATTTCTGTAGCTATTGTGAAAAATTCCCTAATTGTCCAAATATATAACTTCTAACCATACATGCACAATAGTTGGCTGAGTCAGCCGATCTGGCTGACTGATTTGGCAGCCAACCAAGGAAGTCGCAAAAATGCCCACTAGGAAAAATACCCAAGAAGTAGTACTAAGTAGCTGACGAGGCATTTTGGCTTAATAAGACAGAACTTATAGTTACTCCTGTCGTTTACCCAAAGTTGCATTAATTTTGCTTTAGGGTTTTTTTATATGTAAGTCACATTTTTGGCCAAAAACTACATTGCATTTTTGTTAAAACTAAGTTGCATGGCCGACCAAATTTTGGAGGTTAAAATTGTATGCTTCTAACAATTTTGCAACTTTGCTTGCCCTTGATTGTTGTTTAACTTCTAGTAAAATAGGCAAAAAATTTTGTAAGCCAATGATAAATTTATATTTAAAAATATCAATGGCAATAAGACCTTGAAGATACAAATAAACAACAAAGCAACAAAGCAACAAAGCAAAGCAATATAATTTATAAATCTAATAAGTTACAATTTATAATATTATACGAGTAAATATAGGCCTATTCTAATCTTACTTTGCTATGTGCTTAATTAATATTTTTGTTTATAATGATAATCATGTAATATAACAACTTTTTACTAATGAACATTAAATGAAATATATATTATAAACTTTATTGCTTCCGTGATATAAGCATCACTTTGATTCACTTTTTTACCAATCTTTTATATGTTTTTTAACTTGCTAGTGCTATTGAAACAAGCTTATTTATTTTTTATTATTAATTTATTAGTTTTCAAGTATTAGGCTTAGCCTAGATAAATATTAAATAAACTAGATCTACTTTTTTAGTTTTTTTATATATTAGGCCTAATTTCACACTAAATAAGCTAAAATAAGACAAGTATTAAAAGCAATCCTCTACTTTTGCACATTTAATAATTTTTGAAAATTTAACAAACTAAATAAAGTTAACAAGTTAGGGTCTAGGGTTATGGAGTTAGAGTTGTCAAGTTTATTATGTTACATTTGGTTATACTTGCACTAGGCCTAGACATTATAATAAATGCATCACCTAGAAAAGTATATTGCCAAAGGTATTATATAGGTAGTGCCAATGGTGCCATAGAAACATATCTAGGTAGGTGTCAAACAGAGCCTTGGATATGCCATAGATTTTTAGGTCAAATATCCACAATTAGAATTAGGCCCTATATTATATAAATCTTTCAGGCTTTCTAGGGCAGAAAGGAGGAGAATCTGAGGGCTGCAAAGTGGCACAAGAATTGAACCTAACTTTTTGCCCTAGACAACCTGCTAGATTTGTATTCCTTCTTGGTTTCAAAAGTGGGCTAAGAAATGACATTTTTTAGCCTGCAAGTCCAACTGCATTTGCTTCAGTCTAAGTTCAGTGCAAGTCCTGATTCTTGGCCCACAAGAAAGTGGAATTTGTTTATGGCACAAAATGCAAACTGTATTTCATTTTAGTTCTGAACCTAAAAAGCAACTGACAAAGTAATAATAAGCCTAACTTTTTATTAAAATTTAATTAATTAACTCCTAACCTAAGCATTCTAAGAACATGATAGACTACTCCTATATAGGAGGCAACATTTCTAGGTTGCAGCATGAAAAAATTGACAAAGTGGATCTTTCTAGGGAAGAAATGTCAATTGTCGAATGATTTGACAATAGATTCTTTACCATTTGGTCCAATCATTAAATGAGTCACAAGCAATGTCCTACTTCAATTGCTTGGTTTTAGCATTGAGCATGGCAACCTAAAAGTATTTGCTGCTGACCACAAACAAAGGGTTTTTAATGGAGTTCTACCAACTGCAGTGCTAGAGAAAAATGGATCCCATGTTTTATTTTTCCTATAAGTGAGTACCTCTGAATGCCACTTGGGTATTGAACTAGCCTATGTACTGTAAAGATGGTGTGGGCTGCACTACAAAACTATATTAAATTGTTACTGTTGACTTCTTTGTAATGTTGCACTTTTAATGTTTTAAATATAATCATTCTGGCTTTGTCTAGGCCTATGACCTAGCCCAATATCAAGCAGAGAATGGGCTGTTTTTTAAGCAGTCTTGCTCATAAAATCAAGCAGGAATAATAGGTATTGCAAGGCATCTAGCCATGATCAAGAAGAGTTGTTACTTTTAAGATTGACTCAAGTCTCAAGATTGCTTAGGAATACAAATAAGACAAGAAATCTCTTAGAATCCTAGGACCTTTTCATATTGCTTGTTCTGGTTCCAGAACCAAAACCAATTTGTGAAGTATAACTTTTTGTCTCCATAACTAGAGGGAGATACATGCTATAAAGTTTTTATTATTGAATGACAATCACCAAGAAGAAAGTGAAAAATTGTGCTAAGTGAAGTTGTTAAGGCAGTCAAACATTCAATAGAATTAAATAGTTATACTGCTGCTTTTCTTGGAAGATCTGAACCAATTCTGATTCTGGAATTAGTAATATAAAAAGCCTCCTAGTCTCTACCACCTCAGTCCCTTTTTAAAAAACAAAGAGCAATTGGCAATTGCAAGCCTAGGTTAGGGATTGCAAAATCCTAGATTTTTGTGATCTTGGGATCCTGGGATTTAATCCTGGAATTTGGCCAATCCCAGGATTGAATCCTAGGATCAGAATAATACAGATTTTTATGCTTCTAGGTTGAAATTATAAGGCAAAATATGCGCTAAACACTTTTTGCTTACTTTTTTATTGTTATAGAGATAATGATCTATTTGTAGATGATAAACAGCATTATCTTGTGACCTATTGAAGTAAGTAGTATAAATGTACTAATTAGTAATAAAGAAGCAAATCATACCAAAATTTAAATTGAAATTAATTTTATATTTAAATCTGTGATGCAGGGTTTAAAAAAGTGCCACACAACATAAGGCAGTTAATAGAAATTAGCGCAGTATAATAAACTAGTTGTGTGCCTAATTATGTTTATATTACAGCATTTTTTATAAAAATATTAACAAAAACTAGTCTTGGGATTTGGGGTCCCGAATCCTGGGACTGGAAATTCTAGGATTTAGGCGTAACTGCCTAATCCCAGGATTTCAGGATCCCGGGATTGCAATCCCTAGCCTAGGCCTAGCATTTAACTATCTCAAACTAGTAACCATAGACATAAAATTAATGTACTGCCATGTTTTATACCTACACAAGTTTAAATATTTAGGTATTTAACTTAGCCTCTTAGGTAGCCTATTCAACAGTTCAACTTGTGGTAACTAAGAAAATCATTATTTTTCAAAAAATAATTAAACATACAAAACCACAAGATTGATAGATGCAAATTATTTTTCTATATTTTGGATTTAGGAATTTATTTAAATAAAAGAAAACAAAGATGTCTAAACTTTAGATGTACTAATGTACTAATAATGTACTAATGTACTAAAGTACAAACACTTGTTTAAGAACTTCATAATGACTAGGGCCCAATTACTTACTTCTTTGCTAAAAGCTTTATTTATACTCCATTCTAAAATAATTTATCATTGTTTACTCAATTATAATCATGCCTCTTTAGTATAGTAGGGCAGGCCTAGTAGATTACTAGATGTACCTATTAATGTATTATTATTTTATTCTATTCTAGGCCTAGGACAATCTAGGTCACTTATTCTCTTTTTGTGGCATGCATTTGCATTTAGGCCTTAGTAGGCCTAATAAAAGGCTTTAATCCTGTCAGAATTAACAAAATCAATATAAAATAGAAACGAGAATATTATCACTCTAGGCATTTTGGCCATTCAATTTTTGCTAATTAGACATTCTATGTAGGGTATGCCTCGCCTCGCATGCGCGCATAATGCTGAAGAAGTATTATGATTACCTATCAGAAGTGAACTCTTTACTTCAGTCTGACTTCAGTCTTTACTTCATGACTTAATATTGATAAATATAATTTTTCAACGCTGCAATAGGAAGATTTAAATATTTTTGCTGTTTTAACAAATCTTATGTTTTTTCTAAGCTTAATAAGTGTTAAAGTATAAAAAACTTTAAAATGTATGTTTTTTTTTTGCAAGATTTATTTTAAAGATACTTTTTATAGCTCTATTGTTATCATAAATTTGGCGTCTTAATGCTTTTTTAATAAGTAGCTTTGTGTGCTTTATTTCTTATCTAACAAAAGCAACGTAATTATGTTAGACACTTGTTCTTGTTCTACTTCTGAGCGTTGAAAAGGTGAAATGAAAGGACCTAGTAGGATGACTTTCGACCTAGTATAATTTAAGAGTCATTTTATTCAAGCCGTAGAGATACAACACTGAAACCTTTGAATTGAAATCTTTGCTGATTTTTGTCTCTAATGGATATTTTATTTCTGAAGGTTTCCCTACATAAGGTCCCTACTAGTGGTGTTAATTCGGTTAACTAGGTCTCTCTTTGGATCTAAGTACTTTTAATTTATGATATCCAGTTATTTTTCCTGACTTACCCAATGCTTAAACTAGTTGTTTTTGTGTTAACTCCACTTTTTTACCTAGATATTGTTAAACTACCTGGAGCAATCCAAAAAATTGTATAGCTGAATAAAATTAGTAAACTGTTTGATAGGGTAAATTGAACTTAATAGGGTAAATTACCCGGTTAAAGTTTAATTGAGTTTGGGTATTGTAGGCTGGGTTTGTACAACAACTACGAGCGTATTAACTATTATTGTTTTACTCCGTTTGATAAAGTTAAATGAGTCAGTTATGAAGAGCTAGTTTGCAAGGCTTCATCGCTATTTTAGATACATAAAAATGTATATATTTAAACATTTTCACTCGTTTTAAAATTGATCTATGCTTCCAGAACTTAAACAATCGTGAAATTGCAGGCATAAAAATGTTACACGCAACAACTGAAGTGGGAAAACCTGGCTACACTGGTAAGAAGTGATTCATTTTGAAGACTTCTCTATATTGTGTCCATGGCTGCGAGAACATACAGGTATGTTTTCATCTAATTGAATAAATTCAGAGCGGGAGAAGCGCCACTTTCCCGAGCAGCACAATAATAAATCGGGCCCAGCAGAAAGCCACGCAATAAGGCGGCGCCGGTTCCTTCACCACGGCCATTGCACCGTGGACGACACCGCCTGGAAGCCTCACGCAATGGCGGTGGAACCCGCCTACACAGAGTGAGTCGGGATTGGGCTGGGAGCAATGCGTCAGTTTGATGTACTTTAATAATTTGTACTTTATTTCGAGCGAAAAAAACAAATCTTAATTTATTGCTTCCAGTGCAACTTCATCAGACCGTGTCCGCTGAGTAAGCCTAGCCAGTATGACCACTATTTGCTCATTGCTCTCCTGATTTACGCGAAATGCTATCACTTTTATGCTTGATTTCTACCGTCTATCTCTGCTCTCTCTTACCTCGTATCTATCGCTAATACTTCCAGGCATGATTGCATTTTTCGGGAATTAAATTAAACTATTTCAATCTATGGTTACTACACCAATCATGTGCAAATTTATGTGCAATTGATTTTTCACTCCGTTGCACTTTCAATTGTGGCTTGCAAGCATTCTGCTTAAAATCGAAGAATTTTGGCATTTATAGCTAGTAAAACATTTTGGATCACGGATTTCGCAGCGGTTTGCACTTTGTCACATTTTAATGAACAATTTGATTAGTTCGAAAGTATTTAGTAGCTTCTGCCATCACAGATCTTACAACTTGCCGTGATGAAAGAAAGCTTAAAATTTGAATGCCTCCCAATAAACAGCTGCGGTCCCGACTGGAAATCCTCGCTGCGCTACATCCCATCGCCGCGGGACGAGAGGCGCAAAAATGAGGAACTCTGGCCGGAGAAATCCTCACATCTGCGCACCTTTCCGGGTAGGTATTGCAGCTATGACTATCTATCTATCTATCTATCTATCTATCTATCTATCTATCTATCTATCTATCTATCCATCTATCTATCTATCTATCTATCTATCCATCTATCTATCTATCTATCTATCTATCTATCTATCTATCTATCTATCTATCTATCTATCTATCTATCTATCTATCTATCTATCTATCTATCTATCTATCTATCTATCTATCTATCTATCTATCTATCTATCTATCTATCTATCTATCTATCTATCTAACTATCTATCTATCTAACTATCTATCTATCTAACTATCTATCTATCTAACTATCTATCTATCTATCTATCTATCTATCTATCTATCTATCTATCTATCTATCTATCTATCTATCTATCTATCTATCTATCTATCTATCTATCTATCTATCTATCTATCTATCTATCTATCTATCTATCTATCTATCTATCTATCTATCTATCTATCTATCTATCTATCTATCTATCTATCTATCTATCTATCTATCTATCTATCTATCTATCTATCTATCTATCTATCTATCTATCTATCTATCTATCTATCTATCTATCTATCTATCTATCTATCTATCTATCTATCTATCGCTCGATTCGCTCTTTCTCTCGCTTCGCTCGCTCTTTCTCGCTATCTACCATCTATTGCCAGGACCTGCACCGGAGCGGTTACGAAAATTAGATTTCTCGGTAGTTGCTCGCACTCTTTTGCACTAGTTGAGTAGTCTGATTTTCGTTCGGCATGGCTGGTTCCAGCAGGTAGTTCCTCTGGATAAAAGCGCTTACCGCGCCCATTGGCTTTCCAGCTGCCTTAATCGTTTCCGGTGATCTTGTGTGCGTGCATTCAGCTTGATTGGCTGCGGCAAGCAAGCTCGAAAGAGCTCGCTTCGCTCGCTCTTTCTCGCTATCTATCTATCTATCTATCTATCTATCTATCTATCTATCTGCAGGCTCAAACGGTTGCTCAGCTATGGAGTGGTCTTACTACACAAACGGCTACCCAACGGGCAAGAAATGCTTCTTCGGCTCCGAGAAGCAGCACAAGCGAAGCGAGTACAGCTGCGACCACGTTGACTTCGATGCCACGATGGGCTGCAAGCGAAAGGGTGAGGCAGCACCAACTCTTGCTCACAGCTCGACCAGGGAGTTGCTTTCTATGAAAGTTTAAGCTCAAAAGACTTATTTGTCTTTTCCGCATCAAAGCATCTCAGTTTCAAATCTCCATTAAAGCCGAGCAATTCAAATTGGTTTCTCTTCCATCGCACAGAAAGCGAGATCGACCGGCGCAATGGGTTCGACTCGGCTGCTCACGGGGACAATGTCTACCAGGCGGCTGAGTACGCGCCCGACTTCTTCAAGCACGGATCCACCGTGCCGGCTGTGAACTTCGGGTGGGTAGCCGCACGTGTCCATGGGGGTGGGAAGCGAGGGATTAGAAAATTGGGAAGCAAATTGAGGTGGATAAGCGAAATGAGGCTCGAATTCCCTACAGGTTGTAGGGAAGCAGATTGTAGGGAAGCAGGTTGTAGGGAAGCAGAGTGTAGGGAAGCAGATTGTAGGGAAGCAGATTGTAGGGAAGCAGATTGTAGGGAAGCGGATTGTAGGCAAGCGGATGTAGGGAAGCGGATGTAAAAAAGCAGATTGTAGGCAAGCGGAGGCATAAGAAAATTGGTAGGGAATATATATTTCGAATAACTTGGTTCTGGCATGACTCTCCATCTCACACCCGGCCCCTTATTCGAATTCAGGGGCAACGGCAGCCGCAAAGCTGAGACTTTCATCCCGCTGTTTCCACTGGAGAAGCCACTCGGGTGAGTAAGGAAAAGTTTTTTAACAATTTAAAAGAACTAAAATTTCACATAATAGTACTTATGCAGCCTGCTACTGTTAGTAGACAAATTAAGGTACAAAAAATATAAAAAATCGCTCGCCCAATCGCTCAACTCAGTCCGGACTATTCGGTCAAGGCGCGGGTCAGGCGAGTCCGCGAAGACGAACTCGAGGTGGCGGCGCTGGAGCGGTGGCGGCCGGCCACGCCGCTGGGCCAGCAGCAGCAGCAGGCCGCCCCGGGAGGAAAAGAAGCCGGCGGTGCCCATGGCAAGAGATTGACCGCCAGCTAGAGGCTAGGAAAGATGAAAAATCTCAAACTTACTGGTTCGCCAGCTGCTGAGACTTTGATAAATTTTGATCCGTGATCGACTGTGCCCTCTCTTTGAATTTATATGCGACTTTTGCTTACAAAATAGAGATTTTCTGCTGCCATTTCGGCCGATGGGACACGGTTGAATGCACTGAACAGATTGACTTTATTTATTGACGCTCTGCATGCGCCAGCGGCCCAGGCTCGATTCCAAGTGCAGTCACATTAATTTGGGGCTGAATTGGAATCTCGGCTTGGCTCTGCTCGTGCAATTAACGGCCTTGAAGGCCAACCCCCAAGGCACAGTGAAGTGTACATGCCTGTGTGAGTGTGTGCCTGTGCGTGTGACTGCGTACGTATCCGCGCGCTTGTGTGCCTGCTCAGGGGAGTCGGCGGAATGGGCAGCCCCATTTTGCAGTTGTCAACGTTGATTTGCTGTCGCAAAACATATTGATATTTCACGATCGCTAACTGCACTATGTTACTATAAGTAGCTTTCTATATAAAGCCACAATGATTGTACACGCTAAGAAAAATACACACAGCCTTATACCGAATTCTATTTTTATATTCCTCAATTTTTTCAAAGAAATCGAAATTTACTCCTGTGCCTTGTGTCACTCAGTTTTCAGTGGCTTTATCTTTTTATCTCCCCAGCTTGCAGGGTTGACGGTCTGGAAAAAAATCGAAAAATATGATATGCCCCAGGCTTCAGGTAAACTTGAGTCGCCACGAAGGCTTTTGTCTCAACCTCTCAATCACTTTCTCAATCTTGTGCCGCCCTCATTGCGCGCTTGTCGATTAAACTTAGAGTTAAAAATAGCTTGTAAAAAGATAATTGAGCAGTTCTGTCTGCTCTAGCGACATGTCCATTTGTCTCTCAACTTGCCTACTAAGATTTGTGACGTCAATTGCGATATTAAAAATTCCATCGGTTATAAAATTTAAACAAATAAAACATTTTTAGAAACAGCTGTGGTCTGGCTGTATGCGACATTGTCACACAACCGGCGAGAGGCATTACTGCCCATTCCGCCGACTCCCCTGAGCAGGCACAAAAGCGCGCGGATACGTACGCAGTCACACGCACAGGCACACACTCACACAGGAGTGTACAGCGGCCCTAACTTTATTTATCGTTAGGCATGTACACTTCACTGTGCCTTGGGTTGACCCTCAAAGCCGTTATTGCACGAGCAGAGCCAAGCCGAGATTCCAATTCAGTCCCAGATCAATGTGACTGCACTTGGAATCGAGCTTGGGCCGCTGGCGCATCAAAGCGCCGCGCTGGACCCCCAATGAAGATTAAATATGTCGGATAAAAGTTCAAGATAGTGCTGCCTCTATATGAGTTTGTTTCTGCAATTCTCATTGGCACTTGGGGTCGATTTTATTATCACGTACAAACTTGTAGAATTTCTCGTCCTGCATGCAAAAAATAACTGATTTTCTTGCAATTGCCTTTTGCGGTCCGTTATTTCTGCTCATGACAGAATGTGGTTCCGGCTTCGTTTTTTTCATTGGATAAATCTTCTGCTTTTATAGGGTGATTACAATTTATGTCGTGCTTTGTATGCGCGTGAACTCCAGTCCATGCAGCCGCCATTTTTGCTGTTCACAACTGAATCCCCGATTGAATCCCGTTCCCAATGCCCGGAAATCCCCAGCAAATGCGTTTGCGTGCTGAGACGGGGACCTAGAGATATTTTTCTAAGAGATTTCTAAGAGTCTTAAACAATACTTAAGGCATATTTTAAAAGAAAAAATTCAACTGGTTTTCCTGCTGTGTTTTTATGCTTTCTAGTGAAAGTCACACCCTTCAACCCAAACCCTTCAACCCAAACCCTTCAACCCAAACCTTTAACCCAAACCCTTCAACCCAAACCCTTCAACCCAAACCCTTCAACCCAAACCCTTCAACCCAAACCCTTCAACCCAAACCCTTCAACCCAAACCCTTCAACCCAAACCCTTCAACCCAAACCCTTCAACCCAAACCCTTCAACCCAAACCCTTCAACCCAAACCCTTCAACCCAAACCCTTCAACCCAAACCCTTCAACCCAAACCCTTCAACCCAAACCCTTCAACCCAAACCCTTCAACCCAAACCCTTCAACCCAAACCCTTCAACCCAAACCCTTCAACCCAAACCCTTCAACCCAAACCCTTCAACCCAAACCCTTCAACCCAAACCCTTCAACCCAAACCCTTCAACCCAAACCCTTCAACCCAAACCCTTCAACCCAAACCCTTCAACCCAAACCCTTCAACCCAAACCCTTCAACCCAAACCCTTCAACCCAAACCCTTCAACCCAAACCCTTCAACCCAAACCCTTTAACCCAAACCCTTCAACCCAAACCCTTTAACCCAAACCCTTCAACCCAAACCCTTCAACCAAAACCCTTCAACCCTTCAAAATTCCATTCAATTTCAATGTCAACCAAGCAGCAAAGAAGGCAACACATGAAAACCCGAACTATACTGAAGCATTTTGGTTTTATCTACCAATAAGCATTGCAATAAAAATGTTGCACTTCTTAACAAATGCGAAAACCCTTTATCTGAAGTTGTAGAAAAATATTGAGTTCAATTTTGCTTAACACTGAGCAGCCCTGACCGCGCTTATCATTGTCAAATTCTTGTTTTTTTTAAAAATAATCTAGTAAACAGCTAATTTTTTTCCTGTGCTGACTTCATTGGTGTACTTTTAATTAACTGTAAAACTGTAAAACTACCAAGGCTTACCGGACTTGATCAGCGGATCGTTCCTTTAGAAGTGGAGAACTGTAACAGATAAATCCACCTCTACACCCTATAGGGAGGCCTGGATGTCCCCCCCCCGTTCAATCTCATCGAAGGTGAGGATTTAAGTCGCAGAGATCAGCATCAGTTATATTAATGCATCATATCTCTCACTCTCCGGCTACACTTCATGCGCCACAGCCCATCCAGTCTAACTGTTGACCTTCTCTTCCATTACCCACCTAAATCTCAGTCATCTCAAGCCGACAACAAGCAGCCTCTGCACAGTTTGAGATTGCTTTGGAAACCCAACACAGACTCGCTGTGCCAGTCAGTGAGAGAGAGAAAAAAGCTAAAAAAATAATCGTCCATATTTTGAGACCCGAGCTGCTTGGCTTGAAACGGCCCTCAAAAAGTTGAGCTTCCACTTCTGGACAATAGAGATTCTGGCGTTCACAGCTGAGATATGAGATAGGGGCGTGTGCGCCTCTGAGCAGCATCCCCTACTCCGACTCTTCATCACTCGCTGCCTTCGGCTCAGCTGCTGGCCCAGAGGCCGCTACTTCATTTATATACTAAAAGAGACTTGGCTTTGGTAATTGAGCATGGCGCTTCATCTCTCGCTCACTCTCACTCTCTGTCTTTCTCTTCCCTCGCTGGGGGGTTTCGCTTATTTTTTTCTGCATTAGCAGTGTTCTCAACTCCCTCTCTCCCTCCGCTCGCCCTTACTTGTATAAGCCCCTTTTAATCAATGCTTGCAAGAAGGGGTCAGGAACCGCGCTGTCTTTCGCACGGCTTCTTGGCTGTTTGAGCATTTCTGGAGTCTTCCTTATATAGCCAGCCGATATAAAAGTACATTTTATAATCTATCCGTGAAGAACTGAAAACACAAATACGAACCGTGCTGTCTCAGTTTAACTAGCTGTTCAGTGCATGACAAAAGAATGAATGAGTTCATGAGTTCATGAGTTCATGGATTTATGCATTTTTGAGATCATGAGTTCATGAGTTTATGAGTCTATGAGTTCATGAGTTCAGGAGTTCATGAGTTCATGGATTTATGCATTTATGAGATCATGAGTTCATGAGTTTATGAGTCTATGAGTTCATTAGTTCATGAGTTTATGAGTCTATGAGTTCATGAGTTCAGGAGTTCATGAGTCTATGTGTTCATGACTTCATGAGTTCATGAGTTCAGGAGTTTATGAGTTCAGGAGTTTATGAGTCTATGAGTTTATGAGTCTATGAGTTCATGAGTTCATGAGTTCAGGAGTTCATGAGTCTATGAGTTCATGAGTTCAGGAGTTCATGAGTCCAGGAGTTTATGAGTCTATGAGTTTATGAGTCTATGAGTTCATGAGTTCATGAGTTCAGGAGTTCATGAGTCTATGAGTTCATGAGTCTATGAGTTCATGAGTTCATGAGTTTGAGTCTATGAGTTCATGAGTTCATGAGGTCATAAGTTTATGAGGTTATGAGTCCACGAGGCCATTGGTTAATGAGTTTGTGAGTTCAAATATGAATAAAAATCGATTCAAGAATTGGGCAGCGGCCACCCGACCCACTTCTGAGACATCAGTTCACAGCCAGCGTAGACGGCAATCCTGCCCACTCCGCTGACTACTGACCACATACAAGGCGCCAATACTGTACGCAGGCTTTCTTTGACTTTCTAATCTCTAGTATTAATTCTGGCCCTGATTTTCGGTGGAGGTACGAAAAAATATTTAAAAGTAGAAAATATTCCAATCAAGCGATCCGATCGGAGCGGGCGGTCCATTGCGCTGCACTTCCTTATTGTCACTCTTTGTTTTAATACTGTGCCAAAAATCAAGGCGCACAATTTCAAACTGAGGACGCAATTATTATTACAAAATCTGAGAATTGAGCAGCTATGAGCAGCTTTGAGCAGCTATGAGCAGCTATGAGCAGCTATGAGCAGTCATGAGCAGCTTATGAGCACCTATGAGCAGCTATGAGCAGCTATGAGCAGTCATGAGCAGCTTATGAGCAGCTATGAGCAGCTATGAGCAGCTATGAGCAGCCATGAGCAGCCATGAGCAGCTATGAGTTATCATACAGGAAAAATATAGAATCGCAACAAAGAAATATATTTGAACACAAGTTTGAAATGAAAGCAAAAAAGTAAGAAAAACAAAGCAGCTACCGTGTACGCAGATTCCGTGCTCAAAACAGTTTTGAGGTGCGGAAATGAGAGCCCCCAACAGTGATAGGAATGTCAATTTTACCCTACAGTGACTATAGTTGAGAGCAGTGCACGATGCAGCGTCAATTCGCATGCGAAATCTGACAAAAAAATGAGCAAAATTTATCCTGAGGTTGCCTCATTTCTACTTGTACGGCGTATGCAATACGGTATTCATAATCTGATTTGAGGAGGCTAGGAAGCAGGTTGATGAGGCCAATGCAGAGTTGCCACCAGGGCTATGGTTATTTTCTATTGGTATGCATTTTAATCAGTTTGAGTAGTTTTACAATTTGGACGGAGCGAATCAGCTGTTGCAAACCAAACTCAAACATTGGCGAACTTTGAGAAATCTTTCACCGACTCAATTCTTTCTTGGGTTAACGTCTAGCCTCGGGTACTTAACCTGGATCTTTCCCAGGATCTTCTCCAAAAGGGGTCCTTTCCAGGATCTTCCCCAAAAGGGGTCCCTCCCAGGATCTTCCACAAAAGTGGTCCTTCCTAGGATCTTCCCCAAAAAGGGTTCTTCCAGGATCTTCCCCAAAAGGGGTCCTTCCCAGGATCTTCACCAAAAGGGTCCTTCCCAGGATCTTCCCCAAAAAGGCGTCCTTTCCAGGATCTTCCCCAAAACGGGGTCCTTTCTAGGATCTTCCCCAAAAGGAGTCCTTCCCAGGATCTTCCCCAAAAGGAGTCCTTTCCAGGATCTTCCCCAAAAGGAGTCCTTTCCAGGATCTTCCCCAAACGGAGTCCTTTCCAGGATCTTCCCCAAAAGGAGTCCTTTCCAGGATCTTCCCCAAACGGAGTCCTTTCCAGGATCTTCCCCAAAAGGGGTCCTTCCCAGGATCTTCACCAAAAGGGGTCCTTCCCAGGATCTTCCCCAAAAAGGGGTCCTTCCCAGGATCTTCCCCAAAAAGGGGTCCTTCCCAGGATCTCGTTGCAGACCCCTTTGCAGCAGAGGTTGCATTGCCCCAAAGCAGTGAGATATTGAGAAGCCTCCACTGTAGAGTTGGTTGCCTGACACAACTGCACGCGTCACTGAAAAGCAGGTGTCTCATCAGCTCAGCCGGTGTCACCAAACTGGCCGTAGGTGTCGCTCAGCGGCGCATCGGCTCGGTCCGGCTGCGACTCCGCCGTCTCGGCCGGATCGTCGATGTCCAGCGGCGCCTCGGACAGAGTCGGTCGGTCGAAGCGCTGGAACAGGTGGCAGGTGAACAGGGCGAACACCGACTCGTTCTGATAGTGGAACGCCCGGCAGCAGTCGACGCCGTCGCTGTGAGCAGATCTGGTGACTATCGCCATCCTGTCGATCTCCGTGACGCTGCCGATGCTGAGCAGGCCGACCACCTTGAACTCGGCGCCGAGCTCGTGCGTGACCAGCTCGAGCAGGTCGCTGGCCAGCAGGCTCGTCAGCCGGGAGCAAACCTCGGGGTCGTAGAGCACCGCGGACAGGCGGCGTTGAAGCATCTCGCTGACGGATTCGGCTAGCCGACGGTCCCATTGGAGTCGGGAGAGCGACTGTCGGGCGCAGTGCCGCAGCCAGCGGCGCTCCGGCGGCGGCTCGGCCTCGGACAGGCAGTAGCGGGTCGCCGGAACTCGCAGGGCGCTCATCAGGACGCGGCGGAAGTGGCCCTCAGCCGCTGGCGTCAGGCTGCTCAGCCTCGCTAGCGATTCCTCCGTGATCTCAAGGCGCAACTCGCCTGCCGGCTGCTGCTGCGGCGGCGAGGGAGACTCCGGAGGCGATGGCGACATTGTCGGCGAGGGCGAGGCGATCGCCAGGCCTTCGTCAGGATAGTCGCCGTCGGTGGTGTCCTGCGGCAGCTGCTGCATCGACGTTGGCGGAGAAGTCGTCAATTCTTCTGCCGAGTCGAGCGACGGCAAACCGTTCACCGAGGCCCTTCCAGCCTCGCCGCTCTCGCCGCCCTCGCCGCCCTCGACGCTCTCGCCGCCCAGTATCCGGCCGAGACTGCGGAAGCACTCCGCCATGCTCATGAGCCGCCGGTCGGGCGACCAGTTGGGATCGACGGATCGTCGTAACCGGCGCCGCAGTCTCCGACGCTGCTGCACGCGAAGGCGACGCATCTGGGCCTCGCCCTCCGGGCCCAGGCAGCGGCCGGAGTTGAACATGGCGATGACGCGGTCCAGCATATCCGGCTGGCCGGGCTCGAAGCGGTCCGTGATGCTCTGCAGCAGGTTGCGCAAGTTGGGATCGTCGACCTTCAGCGTCAGCCGGCCGTTACGCTTCAGGGGCTGCGGCAGCAGCAGGCGGAAAAGCCGGCGCCGCTCCCGCTCTTCAGCCGCGTCCTCGTCCTCCTCGCCGT
Source organism: Macrostomum lignano (assembly GCA_002269645.1). Taxonomy (NCBI): domain Eukaryota; kingdom Metazoa; phylum Platyhelminthes; family Macrostomidae; genus Macrostomum; species Macrostomum lignano. Next base: position 30,550 of record NIVC01003574.1, read on the forward strand.
TCTCCGCCTCTTCGCCGTCGCTGCTGCTGCTGCTGCTGATCTCGTCTTCTTCATCATCATCATCTTCATCTCCGCTGCTGGGATCATCGAAGAGCTCGTCAGGAAGGTGGATGATCACCGGCTGGCAGCCCGGCCGGCCCGGATGGCAGCCGCGGTTGCCGCTGCTCGGCAGAGTCTTGGCGGCGCTTTTCAGCCGCTCCGGCGTCTTCTTGGACTTCTTCGGCCCGTCTTGCCGCCTCTTCGCCTTCGCCTCGGCGTTCATCCTGGCCAGACTGCGGCTCAGCCTCCCGATGGTGTCGTGGGCTGCCACCGATGCCGCCGCTGCCGCTTCGCGAGGAAGAGGAAATCTCGACTGGGGCTGGAATGTCGCCATCGTTTTACTGGCAGACGGCTGCTGCTTCTGCTGCTCCTGCTGCTGCTGCTCCTGCTGCTCCTGCTGCTCCTGCTGCTCCTGCTGCTGCTCCTGCTGCTGCTCCTGCTCCTGCTGCTCCTGCTGCTCCTGCTGATCCTGCGGGCGGCCGCCGCCCGTCTGTACGGACTCGCCACTCAATGCTTTGCCTGAACAGTTCTCACCCAGGGCGGGCGGGCCAGTTTTGTTGAACTCTATCGGCAGCGGCAGTCACAGAGCATTCGGGTTGGTCCTTTGGCAAACAATTTGACTGCGAAATCAGCTGCCGGGCACTGCAGTTCCACAGCTAGGCTATTCCTGCCTGTATTGCTCTGTCTCTCAACTTTATTCCTAGCCCTGCTCTGCTGCTATTCTCTTCCTCGGAGAGATGGAACGGCAGGAAGGAGGCTCTCTCAGCTGTGGCCGCTGTTGGCTGCACAGAGTCGCAGGCGAAGCCGAGACGAACTGAAAAAATGCAGTGGGTCTTCGCCCCTGCCACCCACCCACAACACGCCCGGCCTCTCCCTTGCCCAGCAAGTATCTGGGCGGGTGCAGCAAGTACATATGGCCTCTCTTACTCTGCTGGGTTAGGAAGCCAAACCAATTTTGTGCCTCTATCTCTCGACTCTCTTTTTCTCTCTCTCACTTACTGCTCAGCCAAAGAGCCTCGCAGCTCTACCAATTCTTTTCAAACGAGCAATGCCATTTTTGTCTGCCAAAAAAGCGCTGCTTCTGCACACATGCACACACACCATGCTGCTGCGCGTGTGTAAGTGGCTGGCACTGTATCTTGGCACACTTCAGCTCAATGGAGGCAGTGCAGAGCCCGCAGGTGGCTCTTAAATAACCCTTGCTTACAGAGCTGGGTTACTCTATCTAGCATATTTCAACTGCGTGAACTCGTTCGCGTGCAGATGGCAGGAAAAGTTGGAGCTGAGAATCTGCGCGGATGTGGGCTGGTCCAGCAGGTGAGGGCGGGGGGAGAGAAAAGAGTATAACACCCTTTTTCAAGTATTTTTTCTTTCCTTGGCAAGTCAAAACAACAGAGTCAGTCCAGTCAGTCAGTCAGTCAGTCAGTCAGTCAGTCAGTCAGTCAGTCAGTCAGTCAGTCAGTCAGTCAGTCAGTCAGTCTCAGTCAGTCAGTCAGTCAGTCAGTCAGTCAGTCCAGCAGTCAGTCGCTTTTCAGTCAGTCAGTCAGTCAGTCAGTCAGTCAGTCAGTCAGTCAGTCAGTCAGTCAGTCAGTCAGTCAGTCAGTCAGTCAGTCAGTCAGTCAGTCAGTCAGTCAGTCAGTCAGTCAGTCAGTCAGTCAGTCAGTCAGTCAGTCAGTCAGTCAGTCAGTCAGTCAGTCAGTCAGTCAGTCAGTCAGTCAGTCAGTCAGTCAGTCAGTCAGTCAGTCAGTCAGTCAGTCAGTCAGTCAGTCAGTCAGTCAGTCAGTCAGTCAGTCAGTCAGTCAGTCAGTCAGTCAGTCAGTCAGTCAGTCAGTCAGTCAGTCAGTCAGTCAGTCAGTCAGTCAGTCAGTCAGTCAGTAAACCTCAGCGCAGTTTCGGCAAGCTCAAAGCTCAGACTCAAAGCAGTCAAGTGGCTGCAGCGCCCCCACTCTTTGAGGCAGCCGCTCAGCCCGAGTTGACAACAAAACGGCGAACCAGAGAGCTTAGTTGGAGGGTTTGGTCGAACCGCCTTTTCAGCTGGACAATAAACGCTTTGTTCTGGCTAAATAGAGAAAAAAACTGCTCTAAAATAAGCGGCTTTGTCAGCTTATATGACCTGCTGACAAGTTTTCAACAGAGATAAGAAAACTCGTATTCCATATTTGCAGATACTTTCTAGCACAGAAGTGATGGTGAGATTCATTAAACACAGAAGTATGAGTTAGTCGTTGGAGTGTTTTTATGACAGGTGAACCGCCAAGTATTCTCATTTGATTAAACTGCATTTTGCGTGTCCACGGAATTAGGCTCGCATCTATGCCTCTTGCATACATATATATGCAATGCACCGAATCGCCTGAAATAGTATATATAAGTAACCAGCTAGTTTATAATCTGGTTAGGTGTTGGGACTAAGAGACAGGTTTTGTGACTAAGAGACAGGTGTTGTGACTAAGAGACAGGTGCTGGGACTAAGAGACAGGTGTTGGGACTAAGAGACAGGTGTTGGGACTAAGAGACAGGTGTTGGGACTAAGAGACAGGTGTTGGGACTAAGAGACAAGTGTGGAGACTAACAGACAGGTGTTGGGACTAAGAGACAGGTGTTGGGACTAAGATACACGTGTTGGGACTAAGAGACAAGTGTGGAGACTAACAGACAGGTGTTGGAACTAAGAGACAGGTGTTGGGACTAAGAGACAAGTGTGGAGACTAACAGACAGGTGTTGGTACTAAGAGACAGGTGTTGTGACTAAGAGACAAGTGTGGAGACTAACAGACAGGTGTTGGGACTAAGAGACAGGTGTTGGGACTAAGATACACGTGTTGGGACTAAGAGACAAGTGTGGAGACTAACAGACAGGTGTTGGAACTAAGAGACAGGTGTTGGGACTAAGAGACAAGTGTGGAGACTAACAGACAGGTGTTGGGACTAAGAGACACGTGTTGGGACTTAAAGACAGGTGTTGGTACTAAGATACACGTGTTGATACTTAAAGACAGGTGTTGGTATTAAGAGACAGGTGTTGGTACTAAGAGACAGGTGTTGGGACTAAGAGACAGGTGTTGGTACTAAGAGACAGGTGTTGGGACTTAAAGACAGGTGTTGGGACTTAGACAGGTGTTGGGACTAAGAGACAGGTGTTGGGACTTAGACAGGTGTTGGGACTTAAAGACAGGTTTTGGGACTTAAAGACAGGTGTTGGTCCTCAATAAGCAAGTAAATCAATCCGGACACAAATCCAGCGAATTCTGCAGTCTGATAAAGCCAGCAAAATGGAACCTAGGCAAAATATTTATTCAAGGTGCTACAAAACAAAATCAGTTATGCATGCTACATGATGAACAGGCTTGAAAATCAGCATCACTCCAAGCCAGATGCTGAGGCGCTTCAAATTATTCAAAAAAAGAAATTAATTTTCTGGATAGTGCAGCTCTGTTTTACAAATCAAAACAGCGCTAGAAAAGTTTGTGTGAGAATAAATATTTCTGAGCAATCATGTTGATGCAATGATAACTATGGCCTACAGCAGTCTACAGACAGATCCACTAGTCAGATAAAGCAATAAATATGGGCATTAATATATGTTGACGAAAATTTGTTAATTATTCAAAAGTGAAAACCAATTCATTATGAATAATTCTCTCAGCTGTAATTTGCTTTTTTCAATCATAGCTAAACATTGGGAATTTAAAAAATTGAAATTTCATCCCAAAAATATGGTTTACACTTTTACACTGTCACAGAATCGTGCACTGTCACAGAAGCGTGCACTGTCACAGAAATGCACTGTGCACTGTCACAGAATCGTGCACTGTCACAGAAGCGCGCACTGTCACAGAATCGTGCACTGTCACAGAAGCGCAGTCAGTGTGACAGAATCGTGCACTGTCACGGAAGCGTGCACTGTCACAGATTGTCAGCCTGAATTTTTAGTCTATGTCCCAACCCTATGCATTCAGACGCAATTTCGATTCCCCTTTTCTCTGTCTATCTACATAGTCCACACTGTCAATATCGCAGCAGTTGTAGAGTGTAATGAGCGGCGCCCGGGTTTGCCGTCAGGCCGCTGGAACTTCGGTCTAAAATTGAAAAAGCAGATGAATAATGAGACAGACACTGAGACAGACACTGACACAGACAGACATGAGACAGACACTGAGACAGACACTGAGACAGACACTGAGACAGACACTGAGACAGACACTGAGACAGACACTGAGACAGACACTGACACAGACAATGAGATAGACACTGAGACAGACACTGAGACAGACACTGACACAGACAGACAGAGACAGACACTGAGACAGACACTGAGACAGACAATGAGACAGACACTGAGACAGACACTGAGACAGACACTGAGACAGACACTGAGACAGACACTGAGACAGACATGAGACAGACACTGAGACAGACACTGAGACAGACACTGAGACAGACACTGAGACAGACACTGAGACAGACACTGAGACAGACACTGACACAGACAATGAGATAGACACTGAGACAGACACTGAGACAGACACTGACACAGACAGACAGAGACAGACACTGAGACAGACACTGAGACAGACACTGACACAGACAGACAGAGACAGACACTGACACAGACACTGAGACAGACAGACAGAGACAGACAGACAGACAGACAGACAGACAGACAGACAGACAGACAGACAGACACACAGACAGACACACAGACAGACACACAGACAGACAGACAGACACACAGACAGACAGACAGACAGACAGACAGACACACAGACAGACAGACAGACACACAGACAGACACACACAGACAGACAGACAGACAGACAGACAGACAGACAGACAGACAGACAGACAGACAGACAGACAGACAGACAGACAGACAGGCAGACAGACAAGCAGAAATTGTGAAACTGTGTGATGCTGAAGATGTTGCCCCAGTCTAATTGCCTAAAAAAATTTGCTTTGAGCAGTGCAATTTCAGCCACTTCATCAATCATAAATCCATTTTTAAATCCCCCTCCACAGGTAAGCTGACTGGTCGTTTTTCAATCGGGTGCGCCCGCGTGACCCGGGCTGCTCGGCAACTCAGGCTGCTCCTGTTGCATCAATTTGCTGACTTTTCCATCAATTACACGGCTTCGGGCATGAGGGCACTGAGAGCTGATTTATCAGCCGCAGCACCTCCGCCACCTGTCCCTCCTTGCCTTTCCTACTCTTCCTAGGCTAGGTCGCCAAATATGGGGGGTCAGCGTTGCTTTTAATTTTAAGAAAATTGCTTTCTACGCATGACGTGGAGGCTTCTCGTGGGCAGCCAGGTGTGAGAGATGAAGAGCAATTAAGGATTAGGGCGATTAGGTGAATAAAAGGCCTAGGAAATCAGCTGACTCGAAAAAAAATTCTAGAGTTTATGCAGGTAGAATGCAGGTTTTATAATTTTGGCCGAAAGCAACATTTTATCGTTCTAATCAGTTGTTACGGAACATCGCAAAGTCACAGGGTCGGGGCGGATTCAGAACGCGAGGTTGAGTTGCGACACTGCTGAGACTGGGTCAAGGCTGAGTTAAGACCTGGTCGAGGTTCGGTTGAGGCTGAGTCAGATGTGGGTCAGATCCGGGTCAGGTATGGGTCAGGACTGGGTCAGGTCTAGATCAAGACTGGGTCAGGACTGGGTCAGATCTGGGTCAGGTCTGGATAAGGACTGGATCAGATGTGGGTCAGGTCTGGGTCAGATCTGGGTCAGAACTGGGTCAGATCTGGGTCAGGGCTTCACTCACCCGCAATACGCAGCCCGCCCGGAATCCGCCAGTCTCTCAGTCGTCGTCGAGAATCAGCGGCACTGGCCTGGGCTCGCAGTCGCTGCCGCTGCTGCCCCCGCTGCGCGCCTCCTCCAGCATAGCGGCGTAGGCGTTGGCCTCCACCCAGTCGGCGCGCGGGCCGGCCAGCAGGTTCTGCATCTCCTCCGCGGCCTCATCCTCCTCGACGCCGGGCTGGTGATCGGCGCCAGGCTGGCGCAGCGCCGCGCCCGACTCCAGCCGGATGCGCACCATCTCGCGCTCGGCCGACGATGCAGAAGCAGCGGCGGCAGCAGCGGCAGCCGCGGCGGCAGCGGCTGCGGCGGCGGCAGCAGCGGCGGCCGCGTCTGAGTCGCTGCAGACGGCCGCCTGCTGGAGCTGATGATTCGAGAAGTGTCAAAATAGTGACTTCGGAAACAATTCTCCCTCTCAGTGTGCCCTCAGTGACCCCCCTACAGTGTGCCCTCAGTGACCCCCCTACAGTGTGCCCCAAGTGACCCCCCTACAGTGTGCCCTCAGTGACCCCCTACAGTGTGCCCTCAGTGACCCCCCTACAGTGTGCCCTCAGTGACCCCCCTACAGTGTGCCCTCAGTGACCCCCCAACAGTGTGCCCCAGTGACCCCCCTTCAGTGTGCCCTCAGTGACCCCCTACAGTGTGCCCCAGTGACCCCCCTACAGTGTGCCCTCAGTGACCCCCCTACAGTGTGCCCCCAGTGACCCCCTACAGTGTGCCCTCAGTGACCCCCCCTACAGTGTGCCCTCAGTGTGCCCTCAGTGTGCCCTCAGTGACCCCCCCTACAGTGTGCCCTCAGCGACCCCACCCTTGTCTCACCTGCCGCCTCTCCCGCAGTCCCCGCTGCTTCCCGCCAGCCTCGCCCAGCTTAGGCAGGCAGCAGCGGCTTCTTCGCAGCCGGCGCCACCACCTGGCCAGCAGGCGGCGCAGGATGTAGCGGAACTTCCTGCCGCAGCAGCAATAGATAACGAAATTTGAGCTGCTCTTGGCCACCATCAGGGCGTTGCTAATGGTTACGGTGTAAACAAACACGGACCAGCTGGCCATGGTTTCGCTGCGATGATGGCTGGCCAGAATGTTGTGCACCATGCCGGGCGTCTCGCAGATGATGAACACGGAGCAAATCACCACGATGGTGAGGGTGATGCTCCGGTGCTGGCCCTCGGTGATGCACTTCAGCTGCGGCGACTCCGGCATGGCGTGAGCTGCGGCGACTCCATGCTGATTGGCGCCGCTGCAGTGCGCGGCTGACAGAAGCGACCGGCTGTTGCTGCGCACCGGGCTCTGCATCTCGTAGCGCTCCCTGCGGGCGGCCTTCAGCGTGGAGATGAGGCGGATGTTCAGGAACACGATGGCGGCGATGGGCAGGACCACCACCTGCGTGGTGTACAGCAGGCTGCGGTACACGATGCTGTAGGCCAGGTTCTGCCGCAGCCAGCTGTCCTGGGCTGAGTAGCGGGTGTAGTTGAAGCAGGGGACGCTCAGCAGGCCCATGCTGGAAGGCTGCACCGTCCACTCGAAGTAGCGTGGCAGGTTGAACAGCACGCAGTAGGCCAGGGTGCCGGCGGCCAGCAGGCGGACCCTCCGCTGGCTGCACCAGGTGGAGGCCTGGAACGGCCGCAGACGACCGTGTACCGCTCGGCGGTGACCAGGACAACGAACCAGTTCACCAACATCTGGGTGGTCATAGCGGCGCCCCACAGCCACTGGATGATGTAGGGGAAATAGTGATAATAAGCCTTCAACCAGCCCGTGATGGGGTACACGCTCCGGAGGCTGGAGTACAGGAAGCACTCGGTGAGGAACACGCTGTCCGCAGCGCACAAGCACCGCAGCAGGAAGTTGGTGCCCATGTGGCTGCGATCGTTGCTGAGGACAACAAAGGTCAGCAGATTGCCCAGCAGTCCGACAACGCACAGTGTGCCAACGATGACCGTGTCAACGATGAAGCTGTACAGGAAGATGCCGTAGAAGTGCAGGGTGATGCACTTCCTGTAGAACTCGGCCGGGTCGCGGAAGAACAACAGCCGGCATTCTTGGGAGAAATTTCCCAACTCCATGGAGGCCATTTGGAAGGCCTGTTCCAACTGTTGAGCGGCTGTCATGTTGAAATAGTCGATCACTTCAGGCTCGAACTGGTCCATAGCAACTGAATCCCAGTCGGTGTCGTTGCCGCTGCCGTAGTAGTAGAAGCCGCCGGGCCCGCTGTTGTGAGGCGGCGGCGGCATGGTGAGGACAATCTGCTCCAAGTCAGCGCAGGACGCTATGGAGCCAGACGAAGCCATGACCATATAGGCGATCAGTCTTGCTTCAGGCTGCGTCTGGCTTTTCTACAACCCGACAGGAGGATGCGAGAGGACAGCCGCTAGTCCCAGATTGGACTGGCTGCACCGCGAGAGGGACAGAGAGAGAGAGAGAGAGAGAGAGAGAGAAGACAGAAAAACGCCCGACGGATCGTTAGTCTCCAGGCGCGCAGGGAGTTGCAGATTATTGGGATTCCGACAGGAGCTGGGGAGCCGTCGTGCTGGCTGACAAGGCGTCGGCAACTGTCCGCGAAGAGAAAGGAGCTTTCAAAGTGATGAAATCCGAGCCTGCAAAGCTGATAAGCGATCGAGATTCACTTCGCGTTCGGTCAATCAGGGAAGGAAGTATTTAAAACCAAGTGGCAGGGCGAACACGAGCGGAATTTCGTGCGAGCCAATGGGAGCGATCCTATTGCCGTGTTTGCGAGGCCCAGTTCAGTCAGTTCAGCGTTCGGGCAAAAACCTGACTTTCTCCGCATCAGAAACTCAATTAGCCGCCGAGCCCCCCCCCCCCCCGAGTTTCATGTCGAACTTCTCCCCTCCGCTCTTCGAACTCGTCTCTTATCTAACAAACTTTTACTGCTTGACTCCGGGC